>CAUYON010128506.1:0-10556 GCA_963573935.1 Arctocebus calabarensis
TAGAGTGGGAAGGAGGTGGAAGGCAAGAGTTTTATTTATTTACTTACTTATTTATTTTCATTTATTTTTATTTTTTTGAGACAGAGCCTCAAGCTGTCACCCTGGATAGAGTACTGTGGCATCACAGCTCACAGCAACCTCCAATTCCTGGGCTCAAGCAAGTCTCCTGCCTCCGCTGGACTACAGGTATCTGCCACAATGTCTGGCCATTTTTTGGTTGCAGCCGTCATTGTTGTTTGGAGGCCCAGGCTGGATTCGAACCTACAAGCTCAGGTGTACATGGCTGGCACCTTAGCCACTTGAGCCACAGGCACCGAGCCTCATTTTTTTTTTTAAATAGAACTTGGGAATTAGCACAAATTTTTTGAGAGAACTTTAGACTTTCTTTCTTTTTTTTTTTTGAGATAGAGTCTTACCTTGTCACCCTCAGTAGAATGGCATGGCATCATAGCTCACAGTAACTTCAAACTCTTGGGCTTAAATGATTCTCTTGCCTCAGCCTCCCAAGTAGCTGGGTTGCAGGCACATTCCACAATGCCTGGCTATTTTGAGAGACTGGGTCTTGCTTACTCTGGTTTCAAACCTGTGAGCTCAGGCAATCCACATGCCTCGGCTTTCCAGAGTGCTGGGATGACAGGCAAGATATACCACTCCCGGTTGAGAACTTTAGACTTTCAAAGGCTGTAAGATTGGTAGAATCCAAGCTGAGCTTTCCAAGGGACAAAAAGGGGACCCAGCTAATATCTGGGTTATAAATGAACTAAACAGAAAAAAAGCTAATATTTGATATACATATGTAATTATATGTGTATACACACACGCGTATATATGTATATAGTCAACCCTCATTATTTGCCACAGTTATGATGTATGAAGTTGCTGCAAACACGGAATTAGTGAGTATGGGACAACTGCTTCTAGGAAAAATAAAGGGTTAGGTTCTTACAAGCTTTTGGTCACAATATTTTCATTAACTAATCAGTATGTAACATTGTTTTGTGTATGTTTCTGCTTAAAAACACCTTATTTAATATGTAATGTTTTATTCTTTAACATTGATCTCTTGGCTAACAGCACTATTACTCACACCTGAACAAAGCTGATGCAACCTATGTAATGTTCTCTGTGAGGCACAGCATAGCTTTGTGCTTGGGAACATCAAAGAGTATTTCAGTACCATGCTTGGGGGTTACTGTCAACAGTGAAATCACCAACAAAAAGCACAAATATGTGAAAAACATGGCACTAAATAGACCATGGAAAGGACGCTTATTTACAGTACCTGTGCTGAAACAAGAAGGCAAAGTGTTGCCTCATTGGACCTTAATTGGGAACATGCCCTGTTGGACGACTCAAATTTTTGATATTTTTGTGTATATCTGCAATGACCACAAAAGTCCCTCTATATTGATTTTAGGGTTACAAATAAAATTTAGCAAGGATATGAATTTGCACATACTAAATTTATGAATAGAGAGGCCTGTATGAATGTGCATGTAAAAGGATAGTTATCAAATCGGAGGCCCAAAGTAGTGTAGGAGGATCCAGAGGTCCAGAAAGCTCAGCTGGGTGGGGAAAGAATTGGAGTTCACTTTTTGTTTCCCCTCCAACCTTTAAGAATTAGCAACTGGGCTGGACTCAGTGGTTCACACTTATAATTCTAGCACTCTGGCTGAAGTGGGAGGATCACTTTAGTTCAGGAGTTTAAGACCACCCTGAGTGGGTGGTGCCTGAGGCTCAAGGAGTAGGGCGCCAGCCCCATATACCAGAGGTGGTGGGTTCAAACCTGGCCTTGGCAAAAAATTGCAAAAACTACAAAAACAAAAAAACAAACCCATCCTGAGCAAGAGCAAGACCCCGTCTCTACTAAAAATAGAAAAACAGCCAGGTATTGTGGTGGGTACCTGTAATACTAGCTACTCGGGAGGCTGAGGCAGGAGGATCACTTTACCCCAGGAGTTCGAGGTTGCTATGAGCAAGGCTGAGGCCATGGCACTCTACCCAGGACAACAAAGTGAGACTCTGTCTCACAAAAAAAGTTAAAAAAAAAAAAAAGAAAAGGAAGAAAACAAAAGAACTAAGGACTGGTGCTAGGCTCTTGATGTGGGTCTGTAACTCTAGACAAGAAAGCACCTTCTTGGTGCCCAGTTGCCTGAGTCACCAGTGTGCTCAGTTGATGAAGCACTGATTCTTTTTTCTAAAGAAACTTAGAGCCTTTGGACATTGATTTTCCTTTTATTTCCTGTGTAGGTTTGGGCTGCTTATCTGTCACTACTCTCCACAGAGGAGTCAGTTTTTTAAATTGAGAAAAATAAAACATCAATCATATAAGGGAAACTTAGACCTAGTCCTCTGCAGAGATTGACTATTGATTTTCTTTTCTGTTCCCACATATTTAAATTTAAATTTAAATTTTAAAACTGATACTTTATGGGCGACACCTGTGGCTCAGTGAGTAGGGCACTGGCCCAATATACCGAGGGTGGCCCTGCCCCGGTGAACTGCAAATAAAAAAAAAAAAAAATAGCTAGGTGTTGTGGTGGACCCCTGTAGTCCCAGCTACTCTGGAGGTTGAGGCAAGAGAATCGCCTTGGCCCAGGAACTGGAGGTTGCTGTGAGCTGTGAGACTCCATGGCACTCTACCAAGGGTGATAAAGTGAGCCTCTGTCTCTACAAAAAACAAACAAATAAAAAAACCCTGATACTTGATTCAGTTATTAAAAACTTTTAAGTATATTTGTAACAACTTGGGTATATGACTCTTCTTTTTCAACTGTAAATTTTACAAAGTCTAAATATAGACCAATTCTTTCCAATGAAAATTTAGTATCAAAATTGAGGTGTTCTGTGAGTATAAATATGTAACAGATTTCAAAGACCGAAAATAATGTAAAATATCTAATTAATACTTTTAAAATATGAGTACATGTTGAAATGGCAATGTGTTGAATACATTGAGTTAAATAAAATATTTTATTAAAATTAATTTCACTTGTCTCTTTTTATTTCTTTAATTTGGCTGGAAATTTTAAAATTATATACATTATATTTATATTGGACAGTGCTGAACTAGAACCTTATTTGCTCTTTCTCACATTTTTTGTGACTATGGCCCCAGGCAGTAGAAACACATAGTCACTCCTCATGTGTCACATACCTGGCCTACCAAGACTCCACTGGCCTTCCTCAGTGGCCTTAGCCATAGAATATGACCCATCTTTTTTCCTAGATCCCAATTTATCCTTCTAACTCAGCAGGGATCCAAGTTTGCTTTATTTGGTAGGTTTTCCAGGCTTTGTCAGGTGGCACTCTAATCTGATCTCTTATGGAAACTCCAAGTCTTAACAAATGCTAAAAGCAGTTTCCATTTTTCCTTTGAAGATTCACATTTCAATTTCTCAACCTTCAAAAGTAAGGTACCATTTGGAACATCAAATTTTTCTCTCTCTGTAAATTTCCCCATTGTTGATGGAGCCTCATAAGTATAATGCTTCCTCAATATTTATTTTTACAAATTTTAGTGTAAAAGTACATGAGTACATTTCCCCCCTTTCTTTCCCTTTTTCTTCTCTTTCCCTTTTCTTCCTTATCTTCCCTCCCCTCCCTTCCTTCCTTCTCTAAATCAACTTTAGCCCCTGTCAATTGGATGGCTCCCTTTAACAACAACCCTCCCTCTTTATTAGCTACCCAAGCAAATCAACCTTTGACAGAATCTACTTGTCTGGAAACATGACTCCAAGACTAGTTCTTCCTGATCCAGAACCTGAAACAGTTCTGTGCATTCTTTGGGGGCAGGAGTACCTTGCTCATTGCTCTCTAGCCCATTCATTATGTGACTGAGATGTAACTTGGTGATAGAAAGAGTATCCTAAGTCCTAAGAGTGCCAATTAATATTTCCTTCATCCAGTGTCCCACAATAACAAGGAGTTGTGATGAAGGCACATTTCCTACAAATAGGCAGACTGAACAGGAGGCTGTACATTGATTTTGCACAGTGTATTATCTCCGGAGGACTCAGTGGTTTACTCTGATGCCATCATACTTAACTGCAGGAGGTCTTCTTGTCCAGAAGCTGAGGTACTGTTCTCAAGGAACACTCTACCACACTCAGGGATTATTCTTGCCTTTGGATTAAATGGGTAAGCTTTTAGGTCTATAAAACATTTTAACTCTTTTCAAAGCCTTTCAACTGGCTGGCTTAGTGAATGGATTACTGGACATTTGGTTTGGTTCTGCAGCTTCTAAAATTCACTAAATCTTTTTTTTTTCTTAGAGACAGAATCTCACTTTATTGCCCTTGGTAGAGTGCCGTGGCGTCACACCGCTCACAGTAACCTCCAACTCCTGGGCTTAGGTGATTCTCTTGCCTCAGCCTCCCAAGTAGCTGGAACTACAGGCACCCACCACAACGCCTAGCTATTTTTCTGTTTTTGCAGTTTGGCCGAGGCCGTGTTTGAACCCGCCACCTTCGGTGTATAGAGCTGGCGCCCTACTCGATAGGGCCACAGGCACCGTCCTAAAATTCACTAAATCTTATTAAGTTCAGAAATATGCAGTTGGGCACTTTGCATTGTGCCATACTGCTAAAGCATGTCAACTGCCCTAAAGTGGGATGGAGTGGAGAAGTCCGTGCTGTTTTTTTCCCTGGTAGGCACACTTCTCCCATTTCCTTAGTTGAATTGATTAGCAACTGTCTCTCTTTTAGAAACCTAGCGAATCATAGTTATTTTTCAAATAAAATTTCCCAAGTATATAAGCTCTGACTAATGCAGTGCTAAAACTTTTGTCCAGTTATTTCCCAGTTAGGTAGATACTGGGTGGTTCATAGTGACTTCTCTTCCCTTAGGCCCAGCCACAGATACACAGGGGATGTTTGTGCTAAGATAAAAGTAGTTGTAAGACTATAGCTATATTCGGTTTTCTATGGGTCACCACTTATCTGGAATTTCTGCCCATGGCTTCTTAGGCAGGCCACTCTTCTGTAGTTCATTCTACCTCTCAGTTTAGAAGGCTGCCTATGCAATGTAGGGCATATCATTTCCCAAAATGATCTTATCATGCGGATAGTAAAATATATTACTGGAACAGAGGCTGTGGTTGAGAATGCTATGTTAGCTCAAAATGGAAGGTTGCAGTCTTTTAACAGCTCATAGCAATTTCTCAGCGATCTAAGAAGGCAAGCTCAAACCCAGAGAAAGCCTCCCATTGTCAGAGTCCATTTAATTCCTCACATTACTGTAAAAAGTTCAATAGAGTCTTTTAAATAACTGCTTCCAGGCTTTTTACCTTTTGGGATGTCCCAGAGCATTTTTGTTGGATGATCCCAACTTCCACATCCTGACAAGTGGCTCTAGCATGAATTATATCCTCCAATTCAGGGCTTCTGCCAACCTTGGTTTTATCTCAGGTACACAGTGCTCTGCACCCAGGGTGCCTTGACCCAAAACATACCTCCACAGTATATTGATTGATTTGCTTGTTGTGAAATTGTTTTTTCTGCTCCTAATCCTTTTAGTAGATGTCTATATATGTACTACTTTCCTGGGTCTGCTGTAAAAAATTGCCACAAATTTAGTGGCTTAAAACAACAGAAATGTATTCCATCAATGTGTTCCATCAAGGCGGGTGGAAATGCTATATCAGTGTTGGCAGAGCCACGCAGCCTTGGAAGGCTCTCAGGGAAAAGCCATTCTGTACCTCCTTTAGCTTGTGGTGGATATTGATCCTTGCATTTCTTGGCTTTGGCTACCCTCTAATCTCTGCCTTTATCTTCACAACACTGTCTTTTCTGTGTTTCTGTGGCTTCTCCTCTATTGTAAGGGTATCACTCTTAGATTTAGGGCCCACTCTAAATTTATTGAAATAATCTCATTTCGTGATTCCTAACTTGATTATATCTGCAAACCCCCTATTTTCAAATAAGATCACATTCACAGGAGTAGGCGTTAATATTTGAACATATCTTTTGAGGGAGCACTATTTGCTATGGTTTCAATGTGTTCCCCAACTTTCATGTGTTGAAAATCTAATCATATGTTGATTGGAGGTGGGGTCTTTGGGAGATACTTAGAATTAGATTAAGTAATCACAGGGGCTTCCCATGATAGGACTGGTGGCTTTATAAGAAGAGGAAGAGAGACCTCTTACACACACGCTCTTGCCGTTTACCGAGTAATGTCCTCTGCCAGGTGAAGATGCATCAGGAAGGCCCTCACCAGATCCTGATGCATGCTCTTGGATTCCCCAGTCTCCCGAACTGTAAGCTAAATAAAACCCTTTTATTTATAAATTACTCTGCCTGTGATATCAAGTATAGCAATAGAAAATGGACTAAGACACTATTCAACCCACTAAAATATGAATAAGAAAATAGTGACTTGAGTAAATAATATGAAGCCAGATAATTAAGTTTGTGAACTCATCACTGAAAAAGTGCTACATACTTCACTGCTGAGTATCACTGCAGTCACCTTTGAAGTTCTCCCCTTGGCCATCTGGTGACTGTATTAGTGATGTTTGGCAATGAGATATATAGCATTTTTTTCTAGGATGAGTTTGAGAATTTCATTGTCAGACCTTGTGCCACAAAACTTCTGGTGGCCGTTCCAGAAAAAGAGTTCCAAAATTGCTTTGAAGGGTAGATTAGACACTGGTATTGGTGCATAGCTTCCCAAGGGCATACTTCAAAGGTGACCATAGTGATATTTAGCAATGAAGTATGTAGCCCTTTTTCTAGGATGAGTTCATAAACTTAATTGTCCAACCTCATATGCCTGATTCTTGTCATAAAAGATATCCCCCCAACCTATTGATCATAATATACCATTCCAGATCTTTCATCCATTTGGATATTTTGATTTCTGGAGCCAGTACAAATTTACTTCCTGCTGCCTCAAACTTATAGCGTTTGAATTGCCAATGACACAGAGCTCCCTCATTGTGTGGAATTGCCTCACCCCTTCCGTAGACAGGATGTCTATGACAAAAGGTGGAAGGTGAGGCCTGTCTCCTGAGGTCCATTCCCTACTAAAGAGATGGTTCTGTTTGTGCTGCGTATTTTTTTTTTTTTTTCCGGGTAGGGTCTTGCTCTGGTGTCTGGGCTAGAGAACAGTAGTGTCATCATTGCTTTGCAACCTCAAACTCCCAGGCTCACACCACCCCACAATCCACTTGGCTCAGTCTCCTCAGTGGCTAAGGAGACAGCCATCAGATGTGCCATCACACCCAGCTAATGTTTCTATATTTCATAGAAACAGGATTTCACAATTTTGCTCGGTCTGAACTCAAACCCCTGGCCTCACGTGATTCTTCTGCCTTTGACTCCCAAAGTGCTTGGGTTACAGGTGTGAGCTAGTGCCCCTGGCCAACATCATTACTTTTGATTCAAAGGTTAAGTCCCAGGAGGATGCCCAGTTTGTCTGGGTAGCTGAAAATGAGGCTCAGGGTCAGAGATATTTTTTGCATACTGAACTCACATAGACATCTCTCATCCCTTCTTATATTTTGATTTTTTCTATTTAATAATTAAAGACTGTTAGAACATATTTCTATGTGAGACATAGGGTTCTAATACATAAAGCCAACTTCTGGTAAATCTCCTCATTAGCATCCAATAATAAACTAGCAATTATTTTTCAGAAGCTGCTTAAGCTGGCTGGGCATGGTGGCTCATGCCAGTAATCCCAGCACTCTGGGAGGCCGAGGTGGGATGATCTCCTAAACTCATGAGTTTGAGACCAGCCTGAGCTATAGTGAGAACCAGTCTTTAAAAATAGTCAGGCATTGTGGTGGGTGCCTGTAGTCCCAACTACTCAGATGGCTGAGGCATGAGAATCACTTGAATCCAAGAGTCTGAGGTTGTTGTGAGCTATGATGTTTTGGCACTCTACTGGGGGTGACAAAGTGAGACTCTGTTTCAAACAATAAAAAATAAAAAAAGCAGCTGCTAAAGCATTACCTGAGGTCCAAAATCCTAAGGTGCTCCTTTCTTACTCTCAAATAATCTTAGTGGGAGAGGCAGAAGTCATGAGACTTCCAGTCTCATCTTTCTGACTTATTGGGTCCAAGCCATAGAAATGAGCAGACTGTGGCTTGTAACTGGCCAGGATCAGTCACTTTGGCTTCTCTCAATCCCATTAAAACTATGTACACTTTTAGATGACCCAAGATATAAAGTGTGTAAAAATTCCAAGGTTGAGCATGTGCTGACTCTAAAATAAAAACATCTATTAACTGTTCTTTGTTGCAATGGGAGGCATTACACACATTTTACTACCTGTCTTGGGTTTAAGCACTGATAGTCTGGGTAATCCCTGTCTGTTGGATCCCTTGTGGATGGTCCTTAAACCTAATGGCACATACTCATACCTTTGAGTGGTTCTGTCACTTTTGTTTTAGGAGCGCAACCTTATATAGTGGGGCACCTGACACTGAAACAAGAAGAAAGAAAATAAGGATGCCAAATAATACCATCTACAGCTGTGATCCCCAACCCCTCGATGGTGGACTACTACCAATCCATGACTTAGCAAGAGATGAGTGGTGGGAGAGCAAACAAGTGAGGCTTTGATAAGCAGGGTATGAAATACCTTTGTTTCAATTTCTTAAAGCATCAACTACCATAATATTCCACTAATTTTTGCAAGACTCATTCTATCTGGGCAACTATTAGTTTAGATGTCTATGTTCTACTGGAAGTCTAAAATCAAGGTAGTTGGCAGAGCCAGGTTCCTTTCAAAGCTTCCAGAGGAGAATGCTTCCTTGTTCCTTTCAATTTCTGGTCACTCCCACATGTTCCTTGGTTTGTGGCAAAATAACTCTAATCTCTGCTTCAGTCATTGCATGGTGTCCCCTAAGTGTCTCTATGATTAATGAAAGGACATTAGTCATATTGGATGAAGGGTCCACCCTAATCCATTCCGACCTCATCTTAACTTGATTACAAAAACTCTATTTCTAAATAAAGTCATATTCACAGATACCAGGGATTATGACTTGAACATATTTTTGGGGGGACATAATCAATTTGCAATAATAGGTTTCCACTTTTCATGTCTGTACTAAGGAGTATGAGGGAATGGATTTCAGCTACAGCCTTGGTTTAGAGGATAGACATTTTTATACTACCATCACTGACTTAGAGGCATTAATTTTTTTTTTTCTTGAATGGGCACTGGGACCAACGATCACCAGCTGCTGAGATACCAAAAAATTATGCTTCTGAAATCTCTTGATGTTGATTCTGCACAAAGAACAGTTGAGTTGTTCCACGTGTGCCACTCTCGAAAGAAGCCTCCCCTTTTATTTAGGCATTCTTTTTTTTTTTTTTTTTTTTTTTTTGCGGTTTTTGGCTGGGGCTGGGTTTGAACCCTCCACCTCCAGCATCTGGGGTGGTGCCCTACTCCTTTGAGCCACAGGCAACACCGCAGGCATTAAACTTTTTAATTGGGAAGCCATAAGGCTGAGACAGCTCTAGCACTTTGGGTTCCTATGTAAGCAAACCAAAGCTCAATGTAAACAGGAAAGTGAAACTAGAGACTTTACTAATCAGAAACCACCAGTTAACCTCTAGGGACTATTGACTCTAATGAATCAAATATAGTAGTTAACCACCTCCTTAAGTTGATCTAATTTTCATAGACCAAACATTCTCCATGTACACATTTCAGTACAGTAGGCCTAGTTCCTATGTTGACAACCTCCTTACGTTAACCAGTTTGTTATGATCAGTTGGGTGGTCAACTTACCACGGTTCTACTGTGTATTCTGTCTTACTTCCATGTTTCGCCTATAGAAATTCACTGCCCATGCTGCTGCAGCAGAGCTCTCTGAACCTGTTTTGAGTACTGTCCAATTTATGAATTGTTCTTAGCTCAAATAAACTCTCTAAAATTTTTTGTGCCTAAATTTATCTTTTAACAGAGGACACTGCATCCTTGTTTTCTTTCTTCTTTTCTTACTCTTATTCAAAACTACAACATCATTTTTCCTTGAATACTCCTGGACGATCAAGGTCACCCTATTATAATTTCTGTCATTCTGGGCTTTGTTGATTTAGCATTCTTCTGGGTTGCCCAGAAGCACCTCATGGGCACAGGTGTCTCCTCAGCAGTTGTCCAGCTTTTTTGGCAATTGGAGCCTCTGGTGGAGGTTGGAGGTTCCCCTCCTTGCCTATCATCCAACCTGCTGGCTCTTCAGCTGGCTGCGGCACCACCGACACTGCCAAGGAGGAGGCAGGAGGCCCGCCAAATGTCCTGCATCAATTCTCCCTCTCTGAGTAGAAACTCCAACTGCTGTTAGGGAAAAGGGGCAAAGACTCGATCTAACTGCTTCCTGCTAAATTGGGCAATGATAGAAGGGGGCAGTTAGGGTTTCTCCAGAGGGAGAGTGATACAGGGGTTCATGGACTGGAACTATCTTTATTGCGTGTGGCTTGATGACATTTCTGGAAAACATAAATCTGATTAGTGCAATTAGTAATAGGCAAAGGTAGAACAGCGTCAGGTCAGAAGCACTTATTCAATGATGCTAAAAGAAAACCATATTAGGGTTTTTC
>CAUYON010128507.1:0-62375 GCA_963573935.1 Arctocebus calabarensis
GGTGCAATCATAGGGCACGATTCATATACATTCAGAAATGTTTTGATCGTACTGTTACAGATAGCCTTCATGGCATTTTCTTGATCACTATATAAAGACATTGATACTCTACATTTAATAAGTTTCACCAGTACCCTGCTACGATGCACGGTATGTGTGATCCCACTAATTGCCCTCCCTCCACCCATACTCCCCCCTCCCCTCCCCTCTCTTTCCCCTTTCCCTGTGGAGGAAATTTTAAGAGTTAGGTGTCGCTATGTCTAAATGCAGGTATCTCAGCACCGTGAAGGCTTTAATGCTAATGGGAATAGGATAGACCCTGGGAGGGGGTGATGCCTTATTGTTCCCATTTGGGACTTTTCCAGAATACTTGTCCAGGTTTCTGACATATTTCTACAGATTTAAATGTAATTACCTGGGTCTCTTCCTACTGACCATTTACAATCAGATTACTAATGCAGAGGTCCCCAACTGGAAAACTATCCTGGAGAGAGGAACGAGAGGGGAATGACACTTGGCAAGTCAAGTAAATGCCACTGAGAAGGAATGGAAGACAAACTATGGACCAGAGCCAGTTTAAAAGATGATAATTATCTAATATTTTAGTACTTAATAAAATGTAGATATGTTTTGGCCAGAACTAAAACCTTTCTTGAGCGTGTTGTTGTTTCCATGAACAAAGGATGCGTGGTTTGATTGGAAATGCCTTTCCAAGGCTAATTTGAACTCATCACAGAAAAGAAGGCACAGTCTTGAAAAGGGGAAGGCAAGTTCAGGGTTAAAAGTGGCCTAAATGAGAGCAGAATTCCTTTGTGAAAAAAGGAATTCTATAACTCTGTGTACGTTGAACAAAGACCCATTGTGGAGAAACGCGCGTGTGAGTCTTTCAAAATTAAGGTCAGTTTGAATGAGTTGCAACTTGCTGGTAAAACCATGTTTGTCAAACATGTGAAAAGTGAGTAAGATGCTGCCACAACTTATGTGCATGTGAATACCTCAACTGTAACACATTTGAAGGATTTTTAGTGTGTTGTTAACTACTTTACAGTTTAAAAAAAATAGTACTTGACATTTGGAAGTGAAATGATATGTGCAAAACATTAGTCAGATGGTGCTTCTCGCTTTGTGAATGAACTGTATGTAGTCTGAACAAATTAGATCCGGGGTTTAGTGCCATAGACTCTTCAGCAGAGGCCCACAGACAATTATGCTCCCAAAGCACCTGATATTTTAACTGCATCAACTACTCTCATTACCAAAATTGGTGATGATGCATTGGTAACAAGAGACAGCTTACTAAGTGAGAGGGAAAAAAAAAACTCTTGAGAGTAGGAAATAACAATTTATACTGACATGGTTAGACTTGCTAGAACAGAAGCTCCAAACACCTACATGTCCTCTGTCCTATTCGCCATGGTAGTTTTGGCACACAGTAGGCACACAACAAATGCACACAGGCTCTGAAGTCAAAATGCATACTCAAATGCCTTTAGCATTTACCAGCAGTCATATCTGGGTGAGTGACTAACTTCTCAATGTTTGTCCTTACTCACAATGGGCCCTGCTGATAAGGCTGAGATAAGAATGAGCCAGCCTCACTCACTTTAGTGCATACACAGCGTGTTCCAAACCCTCCATTAATGGTTGTCTTTTATGATGAGAGTAATAATTTGGATTTATGTTTGGCTTTTGGTTTGAAAAACTTCCAGAACTTTTACACTTACAATCTTTCCACGAGGGAAAATTTGGAAATTGGATTTTATATTCACAAAGTATATGGTTGAGGATCTACTCTTTTTGTGTCTTTTTGTTGTTCTGTCTGAGATTTTACCATTTGGGTGTCAAGAAATGGAGTCTCACTGAAATCCTTTTTGAATATCAACACACTGAAAATGCATAGAGTTGATGCAATAATATCAGTAATTTCTTCCCACCTACCTTCCTAGTGAAGCCCCACCCTTTAATTATACCTCACAACTAATTTTAGGCAGTAAATTATCAAGTATTTGTTGAGCAAATGTGGCCTCTCCTGACAAAAGATGAGTTACAAAGTGTGGCTACCCACACGGTATGTCTCTCTGTCAATTTTTTGTTGTTGTTCTCAAACAGTGAGTGCTGTGCTTTACTTTTTGTGCCAAAAATATTTTCATAAGGTTCAATAAATATATAGTGAATAAATTCCATTTCTTGAACCGCAAGTGACAATGTTTTACCTCACAGAAATATATTCCTAATTCACAGCTTTTTAGATTTTTTTTTCCCAGTTTTTGGCCAGGGCTGGGTTTGAACCCACCACCTCTGGCATATGGGGCTGGTGCCCTACTCCTTTCAGCCACAGGCACCGCCCTCATTCATAGCTTTTTAAACTACATTCAACAGATACGTAAGGCACGTCCCCTAAATCCAAATCTCCACTTGAGACATGGCTGAGACCTGATGATCCCTGCTCTGCACTTGAACTAGGCTCTTCTCACAAACATCAGTCCTCAAGGCCACACAAGGCCTTGGTTGTCTTCAGAGATGTGTTAGCACAGACACAGGCAAACCCAGACAGATCTCAGTACCTGGGGCATCGTCTAGAATTGATTCTCATCATCTGATGAGGGCATTCTGAGAGAAGAGACTTCTGTCATTACGTTAACGATTACACATTAACAAATAACACATTAACAATTACATTGATGACTTTGTATTAATTTGTTATTATTTGCATTACTTTATTAATTTGTGACTAACATCACAAAACTACTTAGCAGGTTGAGAAGAATGTCACTTAGTCCTATTTGTAAAATACCAAAAACATTTATTTGTATTTATCATACAAGGTAAATCATTAATCTCAGAAAACTTGAACTAGTTCCCTAACTCATACATGAGTATTTTTAAGCAGTTTTTGTGAATTCATACTGCTAAGGAAAGGTTTATTAGTTTCCTGGGGCTGCCATTAAAAAGTATTACAAACTTAGGTGGCTTAAAAGGACAGAAACATATTGTCTTCCAGTTTTGGAGGCTAGAATCCAGAAATCAAGATATTACCAGAGCCGTGCTCCCTCTGAAATGCGTGTAGGACAGTGGTTCTCAACCTTCCTAATGCTGCGACCCTTTAATACAGTTCCTCATGTTGTGGTGATGCCCAACCATAAAATTACTTCCGTGGCTACTTCATAACTGTAATTTTGCTACTGTTATGAATCGTAATGTAAATATCTGATATGCAGGATGTATTTTCATTGTTACAAAAGGGCCACGACCCACAGGTTGAGAATCGCTGGTGTAGGAGAATCCTTCTTTGCCTCCTTCTGGCTTCTGGTGGTTTGCCAGCAAACTTTGGCATTTTTCAGCTTGGAGCAGCCTAACTCCAGTTTCCACCTTCTTCACATGGCTCTCCCTGTGTGTGTCTGCCTTCACCCAGCCATCTTCATAAAAGGACACGGTCACACTAGATCAGGAGTTCACCCTACTCCATTATGACCTCGTTTAATTAATGATATCCATAATAACCCTATTTTCAAATAAGGCCACATACTGAGGTACTAGGGATTAGGACTTCAACAAACCTTTTTTAGGTAGACAGAATTTCAATCTGTAAAAAAAAATCCTTAAAATATATCTGCATATATTGCAGAGTTAAACAGAAATAGTAAGATGCATTCAATTCTACAGGCTGTTTGGCTCTTTGGTCATAGTGTTCTAATTTGGTGTCTCCAAAAGAATGAATTTTCCAAAATTTCCATAATTCTAAGCCTCTCTGATCTGAAATTAGAAGTTGAACTGGGTATAAAATATTTCTGAGTAGCAGGAAATAACTGGAGTTCCTACATCTACCAGAAAAAAGTTATTTATGAAAGTATTGACTATATTGCTGTGTTGTCATATTTTTAAAGATTTGAATCATGTTTTTATATGGGCTGCCTGACAGGATTATCCTTTGAATATAACCTGATAGGAAAACCCTGGGTGGTGACAAGGGGTCAAAATTTTATATAGTTCTTTCAAATCTATACATGGAGTTGAATGAATACTTTAGTTTTAGACAGTTTACTTTATGAATTTGGAGTGTTTGGGCTGTGATTTGAATTCAGGCAAGGTTCTTTTATGGTGTCTTTCTTGCAAATATAAATACTACAATGAAGACTTATCTTTGAAGAGTGGTTGAAACAAGCAACTATACAAGGTAAAATGAAGCTAAGACAGACATTTTTGTGAACAGAGAAATTTTTTTCTTTTCATATAAACAGAAATGCATTGGATTATTGGGTTTGTTTCAAAAGCTAAAGAAAAATGGAACAGAAAGTTCATTGTATGTTTATTGAATGTGCTTTCTTATTGAACATTTCCATGTAAAAGAGACTCCAAGTTGGAAAAAAAAAAAAAAAAAAATCAAAACCTATGTGATAGACTATTCCCTGCCTGACACTCAGTGGTGACTGTGAGAACTGCAGCTCTCTACCTATGCGAGTTTCTGTGGGAAAACCTGTTCTCCAAATTCACAGGGCACTTCACTTTTTTTTTTTTTTTAAAAGCTGACTGGCTCACCAGAAATTGGCCCTAGAAGACTGAAGGGCAGACTAAAGTAGTCAAGCCTGGAAACTGTCTAATTCCCTATGACGTTTTCACAAAGACATCCCTAGGCATGAAGAGACTTCACTTTTCTCAACTAATTATTTAACGGAGAAAATAAAAACATCAGTGTAGAGTTTTTCAATGAAGAAAAATCAGGGTTAATGCTTAACAGACATAGCACCTCGATGAGATTATGAATTGGTACCATCTTTCTAGAGACTTACTTGGTGATCTATATAAAATCCTGTTTGTATTTTTAAATATTCCCTCCCTATTCAGAAACTCAACTTCTGTGAAGTTTTCCTGCTAAAATAATCATTCATCTAGTTGGGGATTTGCATAGAAAGATGTTGGGGAAAAAACAACAATAGAGATAAGATGATGCAATTTTCTTTGTTATTCTTGGTAAAATAATATGGAGTATATTATATTTAATATTTAATGACATAAAAAGTCATATATTTTAAACAAAAAATTGGTTATTAAAAATATGATCAAAATTTTTAAAGAAATGTATGCATAGTACACAATGTAATACAAGCAGAGAAAAAAAGACTAAAATAATATAAACCAAGATGTTAACAATGGTTTTATATCTAGGAAGTGAGACTGTGAATTAAATTACCTTAATGAAAAGGAATTTTTTTTAAAAATGAAAAATATCCAATAAAACTATATTTTCTTGAAAAAGTAAAACTTTAAAATGGAAGAGTTACTATCAAAGGGTAGTGACAGTGGGTGAACAGGAGAAACTGGTCATTAAATTGAAATTAAAAACTCATAAAGGGTCCTGAGTTCAAACAGGAAAAAGAGACAGTAGAGATGAATTCCAGTAGTCTCTGATTTAGAGAGCCAATGAGGAAAGAGCAATCACAGTACACCTGTGATGAAGCCAAACTGTGTTTCAACCAAGTTAATTGGTTAAGCCACTTCTCTCATTTGGTCTTTATTTGCACCTCCTTGCAGGTGGCAAACTAGTCAAGGAGTCCTGCCTTCCATGTGACCTGGGATACATTTCTTATATATTCTGAAATGTGTCACCCAAGTCAGAAATACAGGAAATAATCATAACTTCCCTGACCATCTCTCAAGGTTATGTTGAGGGTGTGGTATGCCGATAAATGTGAAAATGTGCTATAAGCTTTAAGTTACTGTGCAAATGGAGAAGGATAATGTGGCCTTTTAAATTTCACTGTCTTATCTTGGTGCAGATGGTGAGAGCAGGGCTATCCAGATGCCTGGTTGTATTACTGACACACTGTCCTACCCTGTCTAAACAGGAAAGTCACTAAATAAGAACAACTCATTGGATCAAAATGTTGCATGAGATTTCCCTCCTTTTTTTCCCACTGAGGCTAAGAAGGCTAAGAGTGGGTGATCTGGCTCCTGAAGCTGGACAGAATTCCTAGGCCATCTGTACAGGGCTTGACAATTATTTATGCAATTCTTAGCCCCTTACCTACCCCCCAGGCTAGGAAAAATCAAGATTCACTGACAGAGTGATGAAAGAGGACTTATTTGGAAAGGGTTATGGGAGTGCATTGCTTCTTCACAACATCAAAAGAGTGAATGCGGTTCAGGGGTGTGGGGGAAAACAGAAAACGTGGCTTTCAGGAGAACCCTCAGAGAGCCTCGCACAGATAGATCTCTTGGAGGTGGATGCCCAATTCTCACCTGACAATGTCTGCAGCTTAGATGCTGTCTGGAGCTACTCTTGATGGCAGAATAAGGAGACAGGATCTTCAGAGTTTTGTGGACAGAAGCAAATATGTCCCATGCATCAGAATAAATATGGGGTAAAGTAGAATGAGAATTATGAATTATAATTATTGGAGTAGAATTATTAGGCTCATTTCCCAATTTCAAATAGACAGCTCCCACCAGGGAGCCCCCAGCTTCCTCATGTTCAGAGCCTCATCATTTTTATTCTGCACTATTGCAATAAACTTCCAGTTGACCTTTGTTTCAATATTGAGCCCATACTATTTGTTCTCTATGTTACTGAACATTACATATGTTTCCCCAAAGACAGAAATTTATGTGAGAAAAATATGTGCTTTCTGTACCCAAACATTTATCATTTTAGAATGCACCAAAGATTCAGATGCACCACCTCCTAGCATCGTTTCCTTAGGGAGGATTATGGACGCTTGACCCCAGATCTACCTTTAGTAAATCTTAACAGTATGCTAGGCATGCTCCCAAACACAGGTTTTATTGGCTTATTAGTTGGACATTTGCAATATTATTTTAACCATTGCCTTAAAAATCATGACATGAATTGTTTACTTATTACAATCTACCTTTCATTAATACTTTCACCAGTGCTCCCAAAAAAAGGAACCTCATAACAGTTTAACCTTATCTTTCTATGTTTTGCATTATTTTTGTCATACATGGTATCTGTCTATTAACTAGGGGCTCCATAGGCGATCATTATTGTTTTAAACAATAAATATTCATTTGTGTTACCTACATTATGTCCTTTATCCAGTGTTCATTTCTTTGTGCACACTTCTTTTTCCTATTAGCAATTAGATTTCTCTCACATCAAAAACTTGTTAAAATATTTCTTTTAGTGTGGATCTACTGGCAACTAATTATCCTCATTTTTCTTTGTTTGAAAATGTCTTTATTATGCTTTTATTAAGGATATTTTCTCTTGGTGAATATTTCACTGTCTTCCAGTTTCTACCACAAGTCAACTGTAAATTTCATTGCTGCTCCTTTATAAATAATTTTTTCTATTCTGGAGCTACTTTTAATATTTTCTGTCTTTGTCTTTTACTTTGACCTGCTTGACATTGATGTAATTAGGTGTGGTTTTCTTTTTTTTAAAATATTATTTCTGGAATTCCAGTTATGTGTATTTTTTTCTTTTAACCATACACTATATGTATCCTATGCTTTTTTGCTGTATTTTTCATTTCTTTTTTCTTTGAAATAACTAAACTTTCAGTTTTCTCATCCTTGGTTCTTCTCTGTCTAAATAAGCACATTCATTAGAGTCTTCCTTTCAGTTACTATATATTTAAATCCTAGAATTTCCATATGACTTTTATATAAACTAAAACAGATTATAAGTTTCTCCCCCTGTTTTAATAGGTTCAATTCTCCATCTTCTCCTCTATTTTCTTGGTCATATTAATTACAGATATTTTTAAATTATATGACAATTGTACTATCTGAATCACCCATTGGACTTGCTTAAGGTTTTTTCTATGCAATCAGTTGATTTTGGTTTTTTATTAGTTGATGGGTAATTGTTTATTCAGTCCCATACATTTTATATAAAGGCACTGAATTCTATTCTCCCAATGAGAATTCTATTCTCCCAATGAGGGTTAGGATTCTTTTGACAAGTACATAGAGTAACAGTAGATTATCCAAATCCTGTCAAGGTAGTTTGAGGATTTCTGATGGGCTAGTCTATCTCAATTTTGCCCTTATTTTTATGGCATGCCCCACTTAGCGTCTCTGCTTAGAGTCTGTAAGTTTCCTAGAGCCAATCCATCATGGCAGAAATTGACTTCAACCTCTGCCTCTCTGCCATTCCATGTCTACTGAAATATCTACGCATTAAATTAGGTTTTCAGTTCCTGCTTTTTGCTGAGTTGCTCAGGGGCTCTTCCTCCATAGTTTAAGGGGAAAATTGTGAGCAATTGTTTAGCCCAATTCTCAATATTTTCCCCCCTCAAAGATTTTGCTCTTTCTCTCTCACTTGCTTTAGAAATCCTGAATTCAGATGTCTGTCACTCAGCTCAGTGAAACTGCTCATTTCTGCTGAAACTAGATGCCCCTGTGCTGAAACAAAAACGCTTTCATAAAAAAAAAAATTAATTGGAGTGAATGTAATGCTTACTTAGGTGCTCCCTCTTCTCAGAAATCACAGCCCCATCCCCTTTCTGTGATAGTCATCCCCAAATGCCTTCAAATACTTGCTTTATTTATCTTCTCAAGCTTGTCTAACTGTTTTGGGCGGGAAGATGCGACTGATGTAGCTGCTCAGTTATAGCAAGAAGCAAATGTCTTGAAGCAGAGTCACAAGAAACAAGAAGGGAAATCTGACAGGAGTCTTGGGGGAGTGACAAATTACAAGCTGGCAGGAATGCTTCTTAGACAGAAGCAATGGCCTTCAGTGTCACAGGACCCTGATATAAGTTCAGAATAACAGGTGAAACCAAACTTTTCCATTAATTAGAAGCTGATTATTAATATACACATGGAAGATGTAGTAAAAGAGAGGGAACCAGGTCAGGAAACAGAAAAAGACTTATGAAAGGTCGGGCTTGGGGAAGGAGGCAGAGCAGGAAGTGCAGCGCTACCTGGAGGAGGAACAAGGTTGAAGAAGGCTCATGGGGGGGGGTGAGGCAGGGAATTTCAAAAAGAGAGAGAAATGTGTTTTCATTTCTTTTCTTTTTTTTTTTTTTTTTGAACAGAGTCTCACTCTGTCACCCTTGGTAGACTGCCACCGACATCACTGCTCATAGCAACCTCCAACTCTTGGGCTTTAGTGAGTCTCCTGCCTTAACCTCCCAAGTAGCTGGGAATACAGGCTCCGGATACAAGGCCCGGCTATTTTTGTTGTTGTTGCAGTTGTCATTGTTGTTTTAGAAGGCCCAAGCCAGGTTCGAACCCATGACCTTCAGAGTACATGGCCGGCACCCTAACCACTGAGTTATGGGTGCTGCCAATATGTTTTCAATATAATCCCCTCAGAGAACACCTTAGAAAATATTTAGTTGCAAGTAACAAGGACAAATCTCTTATTTGTTTTTTTGAAGGGAGGATATTTGTTTATTTTCATTTGTCTTTTTCTCTATGTCCAGACATATATTTTTCAATTATTTGATTTTTTTCTATTCTTGAGACATGAAACTAATATATAAACAAATACTCATCCACATGAAAGAAAGAACACAAATACAATCTAGCAAGGGAGGGGGCGTGGCAGGGGTAGGCAAGAGGAAGGGTACTTGGCAGGAAGAGGAAAGGGCAATTGGTGGGATCTCACTTAATGTACACAGTGTTCCACAGGTCCCCTGGATGAAGGGCTCAACTACAACTTGAACTTTACGTTAGAATTGAAAACAATGTAACCCAAACATCGGTACCCTCATATTAATCTGTAATTAAAAAATTATTTGATTTGTTTATATATTCGTTACCACACAGGGCAGAGGCTGTATCTTGCTCACATTTTTTCCTTTTTTTTAAAATTTCAGATTAATATGAGGGTACAAATGTTTAGGTTACACTGCTTTCATTTCTAAGGTAAAATTCAAGTTATAGTTGCACTTCTTATTTAAATCAACAGTGGAAATTATTTAGAATAAGAGAAGGATCATTGTACGCTGATAGAAGCTCAAATAGTTGATGTGTGTGTGGGTGTGTGTATGTGTGTTTACAATCTTCACTTCTGCATGATTTTCAGGGACTACTGATAAACATATCTAAGTCCCAATCCCACAAGTCTTGGAGATTGGTTTTATATCTCTTAGAGACTGACTGGCCCTCTTCCACGTGCCTTCCTCTCTAGTCCACCTAATTTTGACTAAGAGGCCTATTTCCATGGCTCAAAAAGGACATGATGCTGAGAAATCAGTGAGGGCTAAGAAGAGAATTAAAATGAGTCCAATTTTAGGAGCTCCAAAGAAATCTATCCTCTTCATTATAAGAGATGACTTGTAATACAAGGGGATGTGTCCCTCTGTATATGCAGTGGGTGTATGTGCAGAGACGTTCTGAATCTACCAGAAACCAAGCCAAACCCAAAACAAACAGCGGGTTCCGAGCAACCCACTAAGGCATCTAATACAAACCAGGTTGACTCACCTTATTTTACAGAATAAAAATAATGGAGCATATTCCTAAAACAAGATTTGTAGCAGAGATTTCCAAAGCCCTAAAGAGGAATAATATGCAAGAAAGTGGGAAAGTAGAGCATTTTTGTTTTTCCCACCATCCACAAGCTCTGTCACCCGAAGGCAGTGATGCTTTTAAACTTAAGATTTAGCAAAAATCATCTGAGCCATCTTATGAAATTAAAGTAGTAGACACACTAAGGTTGATGTTTGGAAATATTTTTCCCTGTCGCTATAGTATCCATTATCCCTGGAGGAAACACTGGAAACCATGGTCATTCAACAAACATGTGCTGAAAACCCACTCTGTGCCAGACTTTTTCCTATGTGCTAAGGATAAAGTTATGAAAGTATAGTGTCTTTCTTTGCTGTGTAGTTGGAAAGTCATGGGATCCTTGTGTTGCAGATTTTTCTCCCAACCCTGGCCTTGTCTAGGGTATCCAGGGGATTTCTGCCTCTGTTACTGATAAATATACCAGTCCCTACATTGGGACCAGAATCTGAAACTTAAGACAATTCCAGCTTTTTCCCACACCCCTCTCCTATCAGATAATACGATAACAATAGATACTAGCCAAAACTTAAAATATACATAAGATAGTATTTTGTGCATATAAATATATGTAATTATCAATATTTCTGTAAGCAGAAAAGTTTTTCCACCTGGCTACCTGATACAGCAGGAACGGAACCCAGCACAAGTATATTTCATCCGTGAAAAGTAAATGCCAGCCAAGGTCAGGACATTTTTTTTTGCTGTTAATTTTATAATTCTTTAAAAGCATTTATGGTTCATTTTTAGTAATTTGATAGATTATGTGGTAAGAGTTATATGTGTGTACAGCACATTTAAAATTCTATATAACATTATATATACACAAAATGTTAGGGATTTTCTTAGAGGACAGAAAATCTCAGATGATAAGAAAATCTTAATCCATAGAGGTAGATAAGGGTTGGAACTGATGCATACCCTGGAGATATTTGCTGATTTCTGGCAACCTGAAGTTCGATTTTTCATTAACCAGCTACTGGGAAATGTAAGACAAAGCAAATGGTTACATAGACGACTCTTTCATGAGCTAGGAAAATAAACCTGTCCAGAGATACTAGAGAAAATTCATGTTTCTTTCTGAATTTGTTTGAGATATAACAACAAAAAATATTATGTGAAAATTCCTAACTGCCTGGTCTTACTTACATTAAGTTTGAGCCAGAACTAAACATTTTTGAGCACCAAAACATTAAGCTAAAGTGTTAGTATAAAATGTTCCACTTCTTTATTTCCTCCAGAAGCTTGATGAAGGCAGACAGAGAATCTCTTCAGAAGAATACAGTGCAGAGTGTGGTAATTTGTTCCAAAAAAAACCCCAAAACTATCAACCTAGAATTCTATACCCAGAGAAACTATACATGGAAATATGAGCATGGGGAGGGGGTCTTTTTAGTAAATAAAAAATGAATATGTTAACTACTTTATTAAAGGAAAGTCTGCATAGATATTTCAAGAATCAAGATGATCCTACATGGATATCTGAGATGCAAAAGAATAAAATGAGATCAAAACCCAGCAAATGTGTGGCACATCTAAACAAATATAAACTGTTTTAAACAATTGCATCTAAATGGTGGGGATAATAGCAAATCAAATTACACCTAAAATCCCACACAAAGACAGCATTTTGTAGGAGAGATAACCAGAATTAAAGCTTTCAAAATTTTTTGTATTTTCAGACATAAATATGCTTCGTGAAGTTAAATATGCTTGTTTAACATTTTAAATGATACTAAAAAGGCATGGACCGTGAGTCAAAAACCGAAAGTAAAAGATCACTGGGAAAGAATGAATACAGTTCCAGTCTTTTAATGATTCAGAATTGTGCCTATGCCTTGAGAATGTTTCTCTTATAATTAGAAGAGAGACTTCTATAAAGAAAACAAGCGCACAGCCTACAGACACATGAAAAAATGCTCGCCATTCTTAATCATCAGAGAAATGCAAATCAAAACTACTTTGAGATATCACCTAACTCCAATAAGATTAGCCCACATAACAAAATCCCAAAACCAGAGATGCTGGTGTGGACGTGGAGTAAAGGGAACACTTCTACACTGCTAGTGGGAATGCACACTAATATGTTCCTTTTGGAAGGATGTTTGGAGAATACTGAGAGATCTAAAAATTGACCTGCCATTTGATCCTATAATTCCTTTACTAGGTATATACCCAGAAGATCAAAAATCACATTATAACAAAGACATCTGTACCAGAATGTTCATTGCAGCCCAATTCATAATTGCAAAGTCATGGAAGAAACCCAAGTGCCCATCGATCCATGAATAGATTAATAAATTTTGGTACATGTATACCATGAAATATTACACAGCCTTAAAGAAAGATGGAGACTTTACCTCTTTCATGTTTACGTGGATGGAGCTGGAACATATTCTTCTTAGCAAGACTCTGTCTCAATCAAAAAAAAAAGAAGAAGAAGGTGAAGATGAAGATGAACGCTAACCATGGTAGGAAGTATGCCCAGATACATTAACGCATTACTTGGGTTTCTTTTCATTGCAAGTGATGGGAACCAATTCGCAGTGCCTGGGGGTAGGGGGGAGAATTAACTGGAAAGAACCTGGCAGAAAGATGAGACCGCCCAAGGTCATCAGAGATGCTGGAAGCAAAAACTCCAACGCAGAGCCTCTCCCGGTCTGCTCCACATGCACGCACTCCCCTCGGCTTCTCTATGTGCCACCCCTGACCTCTCCCGTGAAGCTCCCAGGCTTGTATTTTCTGGCTTCACCCACCTTCTCTGCACCCCAAGAGGTATTGCCATTTTCCTCTTAGTTTCAAATGGAGAAGTTCCAGGAAAGTATTCTCACCCACTGAGAAAAATAGGAGTCTGTGAGAGGACTAGAGCTCCCACCTGAGTCCCATGGTTGAAAGGAGCATTTCCCAGAAGGAAAAGGCAGGTGTGAGGAGGGGATGGATTCAGGGGAAATAAGACAGGAGATACTCATTTGGATATTCTGCAGATATTTGGAAGGAGGTGCCAGTCATTACGCCTCAGCCCCGAGCCTGTCTCCAAGCTCCAGCCTGGCAGCTTAAGCCTTGGTTCTGTTGTTTACAGACACATTTCCTGCCACCCACTCGTGTGATTCCTGAGTCCAAAGTGCCTGCTGGATCTCCCACCACTGTGTTCTCCTCATTCCGCAGAGCTTCATTCATTGCAGCGTCTTGACGTGCACCCGGCCCCTTGGCTGCTTCCTCTCTGCCAATGCAATTCCTTGTACTTTTAGTATTTCTTCCATTCCCGTGTGCATGCACCTTCTGCCGGGACCTGCTTCTGCTTCATCTTTGAAACCTTTGCAGTGTTTCTGTAAAGGAACCATTATTTCTCGTAGCTGAGTCAATAGAAGATGATCATAGCCGCCACTTACTGAGTTCCTGCTGTCAGGCTGGTGTCTCAGGTGAGTTCCCCAGAAGCAGAGCCAAGACAAGGATTTGAGCACCAGTGATTGACATGGCAGGTGACCCCAGGAAGGACCACAGGCAAGTGGAAATGAGCCAGAAAAAGAAAGGGAGCCAGTAAAGAGTGTGGTGATGAGCAGAGCGCTGTTGTGGAACTAGTGCTTGATGCCACTGGGACCTCTGTGGCATGCTATGGAACACATCTCCGTGCTGTCCAAACCAAGAGTCCAAGGAGCAATGTATTTATACTCCAACCCCTGTGCATCGCTGGCTGAATGCTGCCCTGAGGGCATTAACACCACCACCCCAGGGCTCTTCTGGCCTGACCTCTGTGTTCAGAGAGGGCTTTAAGAGCAGCCCCAGACACCTGCAGTGGAACACAGCCCTGGTGAATGTGAGCACCAGTGAGTGAGGGTAGCATATGCTACATCGGCCATTAAGCCTCTGTCACTTCTGTTTCATGCTGAGCGTCTGAGATGATAAGATATAAACCCAAGGGTCATATAGCAAGTACCAGGTAGAGCCAAAGTCGAAATAAAACTACCTTTGAATTTCATTATGGTTTTTATTTTGCACATCTCTTTTCCCACTCAAAAAGACTATGCTGAGAGAAGAAATTCCATGTTGGAGTTGATTTGAACACAGAGTTCCTAACAAAAGTAAAGTATAGGCTATGTTTAATTTTCATAATTGCTCTGTTTTTCTGATGGTTTGATTTGTATTTAGTAAATTGCCCATTTCTCAAAATCCAAAGAATGATATCATAACTCCATAAGATATTAAGGAAGGTTATTAGGAAGAAACCTGCCAAAAGTTAGACAAAATCATTTCTGACAACAGAGACTAAATTTGGGCCAATCTTCAGCAATTATTAGCAATTCTGCATGCTCTTTAATTTGATTCATTTCACAGTTTTCTTTGCTGGCACATTGTACACTTTGACTCTACTATCTCCTGTGACCCTACTGTCCCAAACAAATGCTTCTTCAAAGGAACACAGCTTAGAAAACCCTAAATGATTCAATAATGACCCTTCTTAGCTGAGTGAGAGGCTGTGCATTTTTGTAGAATACCCAAACAGAATCATCTTCATACAGTACAAGCTATTTGCTTGGTTGTTGGTTTTCCTGAAACACAACAGAACTTCGTTATTTGGATTTTACCACCTAAATATCAATCTTAGAAACAGGCATTATTTGTGAACGTTAAAGTCTTAAATGATTCAAACTCAGCTTCACTCACATCTGCAATAATTATTACCACCAAAGAGAACACATTTTAGAGAACAAGATGTTAAAATAATGTTCTGAAGAATTTAGAAAATAAAATCTGTGTTGCTTTCTCCCACAAAGATCACAGTGAATCACTGCAGACACCTAACGACCTCAGCGGAAACTTGTCTGTGAGGTGGAGGAAGAGTTGGGGGAATAAACTATGAGGATTTGTTGCATCATATCTGAAAAATGAAAAAAAAAAGTCAATTCCATTGCTTCATACTAAAGCCCATTAGAGGTCAGAAAATGCCTGAAGTCCACTGCTATTTTTCTCTGAAAGCATATGGAGAGGAACACCTCCTTTCCAACTACATATAAACTGTACTCAAGTTCTTCTTTAGGTCTAGATAGAAGCTACACCTGTATTCAATGTACATGCATATGTTTTGTTTTGTTTTTTCTTTTTGGAAGAGGTTCTTTAATTCAAAACTCTATGAAAGTAATAAAACAATTTGTAGGAAATAACAGAAGAGATTTGAATGACAATTCAAAGGATTCACTTTAAAATAAATAACTTAAAATAAAATAACAAATATATCTCTGCCATTAATACCATCCAGAGGGGGGTTAATATGAAATTTTGTGCCTCTTCACTACGAAGTCTCAGTTCTGTCTCAATTTCCTTTCTTTCATACACATTCTGAATTCCATATTGTTCTTTCCTAATGTCCTAATGCTGAGGTTGGTAACATCCTTGTTTTAGGGCCATTATCATTATTTGTCCATTAATCTTATTTACTACTAATGTAATTAATTTTTTTTTAAATTTCAGGTTAATGGGATGGTACAAACAACCAAATCAGAATATTTGAATTTGTTAGTTGAAGTTCCTCTTGTAGTTATGTCCTGCACCCCCACATTGTGCCCATTCAATGGGAGCACCCCAGTCACACCTCCCCCCTTCCCCTCCCTCCTTCCCCCTCCCACCAACTTGAATTGAAATGAGTGTTTCTCCTATGTGGCTAAGAATCAGATCATCTACTGGCTTTGTATTAGTATGGAGTATATTGGAAACTTGCTTTTCCATTCTTGTGATACTTTACAGAGAAGAATGTTTTTCATCTCCTTTCAGGTGAATATAAAAGATGTGAAGTCACCGTCTTTTTATAGCTAAATAGTATTCCATGGTACACATACACCACAGCTAATCTGTTCCTGAGTTGGTGGGCATTTAGGTTGTTTCCACATCTTGGTGATTGTAAATCGAGCTGTGATAAATAATCTAGGGCATATATCCTGATGATAAAATGTTTTTTTTTTTTTTTCTTCTGGGTAGATGCCTAGTAGTGGGGTCAATTGGGAGGTCTAATTTGAGATCTTTGAGTATTCTCCATACTTCTTTCCAAAGAGGCTATGTTAGTCTGCAGTCCTGACAACAGTGTAAAAGTCTTCCCCTCCCTCCACATCCCTGCCAGCACCTGTAACGTTGGGACTTTGTCAAATGGGCTAATCTTACTGGGATCCGGTGATAACTCAGAGTGGTTTTGATTTGCATCTCCCTGATGATTGGGAATGAGGAACTTGCACATGTCTTTAAACCTTGGTTGGTTCGATGCATTGATGGAACATTAGCTACCACATGGAGGATGGAGCATATTCAGGTGAGAGTGATAAGCAAATAAGTTGTTAAGGCAGAATTTATTAAGAATTTCTAACATGCTGGTCACTCTTCTAAGTGCTCTCTGTGCATTCTTGTTTTTCCTAACACCCCTGTAGGTAGGTACCATTGCAAGTGATGACTACACATTGCAGATGAGGAGACTGAGGTGGAGGAAGGCCGAGGAGCCTCCCAGGCCACATTCCTAAGAGGCAGACTCCAGTGTGTGTGGAACCACTGTGATGTGTTGTGGTTGTGCAGTGGAGAGCTGTGGTCACTTGGGACATAGGTGGCAATGGAGATGGGAGAAGCTTAGAGACTGGAGGTACATTTATGTTCGTTTCATCTACCAGAGCGGAGTGTCGAAAAGAGGGTTAACGTACGTTTGGGATTTCACTTAACACATATTAGTACGTCTATACAAAGGAACACCAGGTAGCTGTTCAAAATCATTTTCCAATCACACTTAATATTCTTGACTGAGAGTATCACATTAAGTAAAAAAAAAGAAGAACCTATAAAATACACATTCTGTATGACATTAATTTTGACAGATGTGTGTGTCTGTGTGTACATGTGAGTGCTTGTGCGTGTGTGGGCATCACTAAAAAACAAGGTAGAAAGAAAGTCACACACAAGAGGCTGCTACCATTAGTAGTGTGGACTCTGCATGAGCTCTATTTTCTATTTCATACTGTACTTTATTTTTCAATTATTTCTACAAAAGCAGGCATGGTTTCCATAATAAAAGCAAAACTTTCTGGGAGAAATAAAAGATCCGTCATGAGGACTAGGAAGACCAGTGGAGATTTGAGACATGGACTGACAGTGGAGACGCCAGAAAGTGGGATTTGCGGTGATCGGCCCTGAGTGAGGCCTCTAGGCTGGGTCAGTGCTGGTCCAGGCACCAGGGGGACTTGGCCTCCAGCAATGTCTGTCAGTACCTGAACCCAGAGAACGCTGCTGAGCCACACACCGATCAGGTCAGAGAGGATACAAATCCTCTGGCTGCACAGAGGACGGCACAGTTTGTGCACTGAAAATATTGTGCGGATGGGGATGCAAAGAAGAGGGGGAGAGAAGGAAGGCGACTGGAGTAGATGAGGTGGAGCTTTCTGCCACTATTCCTCCCCTAAGTGGGGAGCTTTTATGATATTTGTGCAAAGGTGATGTATGTGCTAGCTGCACTCAAGACTGGCATGATGAAGCTGGGCATGGGGGTAGGCACCTGTAGTCCCAGCTGCTGGCAGTCTGAGGCAGGAGGATCACTCCAGCTCAGGAATTTAAGGTTGCTGTGAGCTATGATGACAGCCTGCACTCGAGCCCAGGGAAGTGAGTGAGATCCTGGGAGAAGAAGGAGAAAAAGGAGGGGAAGGGGGAAAGGGAGGAAGAGGAGGAGAAAGAGAAAGAAGGAAAGAAGGAAGGGAGAGAGGGAGGGAGGGAAGGGATGGAGGGAGGGAGGGTAGGGTGGGAGGGAGGGAGGAAGGGAGGAAGGAAGGAAGGAAAGAGAGAGAGAGAGTCAGGCAGTTCTTAAAAAGCTTAAATTAACATACTGTTCATCTATCAATTCCACTCCTAAGTGCATGCCTAAGAGAAATGACAGCATGGGTCTGTATAAAAACTCATAAACACCAGCATTGTTCAGAACAGCCAAAAAGTAGAGACAACCCACATATCCATTAGCTGAGGGATATATTGATAAAATATGGTCCTTCCATGCAATGGAATGGTATTCAGTGATAAAAAGGAATGGTGTTCTTATACGTGGAGGAACTAAGGAAGCTGGACTAGTCCCCTTCCCTCCCCTCCCCTCCCCTCCCCTCCCCTCCCCTTCCCTTCCCTCCCCTCCCCTCCCCTCCCCTCCCCTTCCCTTTCCTTCCCCTCTCTTTCTTTCTAGATGAGCCGAGGTGCGGGGAGGATGGGCGATGGAGGACATGACTAACTAGAGACAATACTTACTGGACCATCCTGGAGGGAAGGAAGGTTTCAAATGAAGGTTTCAAAGAAAAACACAGCTCTGGTGCAGGTCAGAAGCACCATAGCCTGCTGCGACCTCATGGAGGAAAACTGAAGCAGAGAAAGAAGAGGAAACAGAACAATAGACATTAGTGAAGGCCAAACCCAGAGAGACTCAGAGACCCGTGAAGGGATGAGACGGGTCCCCTTTGTAGACGGCGGACTACCAGGTGTTTGGAAGCTTACTCATCCCCAGGAGCCCACAGCAAGGCGGCAACCCCGGAATGTGGGGAGAACTCGTGTGACCCCAGAGGGTGGCCGCTCCACGCAGGATTTCCCTCCGAGGAGAGGGGCCTGAGAGCCAGCCAGCCGGCTCTCTTCATTCAGACTCTCCCCCCTGCCCATCCCCTCCCTGCAACCAGGAGAGCCTTTGAGCTGAGAATTTGGCAAGCGGCCGCCTCTCCCCAACTGGAGCGTCCTCCAGTCTGAAGTTTCCAAGAGAGGAGCCCATGCCTTTCCCCTTGAAGAGCGGCCGTGGACGTGGGTGCCGATTTGGGAGTTCCCTGCCCGCCGACATTTCCCGGAGAGGCACGCGGGTGGGTCAGACACGCAAACCCAATCGCCCCCCCACCCGGTACTGCGGCGGGGTACTGGGGACAGAGGCGAAATGTGGGAGCTGGGCTGGCGAGGCGAGGGAGCCCGTGTGAGCGGGCAAGCGCTCCCGCTCCCCCAGGAAAGCTGTTCTCATGGATCGGGCCGGGAAGATCCCAGTGGGCGGTGCGGTAGCAACCGAGAGCAACACGGCTGAGGCCCCCATGTGCAAACGGACACCGTAGGGCAGGGCGGTCCAAGAGGGGTGAGCTCCGTCCGGAGCGCCCTTTGGAGACCCTGCCTCGCCGGCCCCTAGCGGCTGGGAAAACAACCTGTGAGCCCTTCTGAAGCTCTGCAAAGCCTTCCAGGCTCGTCCAACCTACCCACTCGCAGCCTCACTTTCCACCCAACGCAGCTGAGACGAACAACAACTCCTTGGGAGCTACAGGGCCCATCCCACAGCCTGGGGCGTTCCAGGGCTCCTCAGAAAGGACTAGAGCTGATTACAGGCGCAAAAAGAACATCGCTACAAGTGGGTCTTTCCTGCAATCATTAAATATTCACAATCTATGGAGAAATTAGTTCTTTTCCAGGTAAATAAACTGAGCGAATTTTCCATGACCGGAACTGTCCTATACAAAATATTAAGAGTAGCATTATACACAAAGTGGCACAACTAAAAAAAAAGCGCAGCTAAGGAAATAATCAGAGCAAATAGACAACCTACAAAATGGGAGAAAATAATCACAAGTTATACATCCCGTAAAGGGCTGCTATCTAAAATATACAAAGAATTTAAGCGAATCAGCAAGAAAGAAACAACTCTATTAAAAATTGGGTAAAAGACATGAACAGAAGCCTCTCAAAAGAAGAAGAAAAATGGTCAATAAATATGAAAAAATGTTCAACGCCAACTAATCATTGGGAAAATGCAAATTAAGACCACAATGAGATATTCCATTACCCTGGTTAGAATGGCTTTCATTAAACAGTCCAGAAAGAAAAGATTCAGGATACTTTTTCTTCCATTCTTGAGATACTTTGCTAAGAAGAATATGCTCCAGCTCCATTCATGTAAACATAAAAGAGGTAAAGTCTCCATCTTTCTTTAAGGCTGCATAGTGCTTCACACTAATTTTATGAGAAATGAAAGAGTACAGTTGGAAGCCTTCATCTCATCGTCTAAAAATCTTTAGAGTGTAAATCCAACTCACAAACTATTAAAGAAATAGTGTTCTCTCCTTTGCCCGGACAAATATATTTTCATCATGATAAAATGTATAAAGTGTTTTACAATGACAAAAAATTAATAAAATATCAAAAAGAATTGAAGGTAATTATTATTCTGCATTTATGTACCCCGTGGGTGGGACAGAAATATTTGCAGAGTAATAAGATGAAATATTAATCTCTTGCATTTTTATTATTTCATTAGATTTATTTTCCTTATTTTAGCAAAATCATTATTTATACTGTTCTAATATTATCAGTTCTGTACCTATTAACATAAATGACTGAAATAGTACATTTTTGTAAACATGTAAATGACAATGTGATCTTTAAAATTACATTTCATGTGTCTTCCCAAGTATTTTTCTGAAATATTTAAAATGGTTAAAATTGAAGATGAAATTAAAAATCAAAATCAATCAAAATATTAAGGGGATACAAATGTTTTTGTTTCATGGATGCCTTTTATAATGTTTAATTCAGGGCTATCAGTGCAGCCATTACCCAAATAGCGTTCATTGTACCTGGTAGGTAGGTTTTTATTCCTCCTTACATCTCAGCTCCTCTAGTCTTGATTTCTAATAACATTTGCATCTCTCTGTGCCCATGTGAGATACATCACTTAAAATAATGGTATCCATTGCCATGCAAATTGCTACAAAAGACATTACTTTATTCCTTTTCATTATTTTATTCCTTTTCAGTAGTATCCCATGGCGTGTGTGTATGTGTGTGTGTGTGGATTTTATAACACTTCTTGTTAATCCACTCACAAAATGCCAGGCACATAGTTTATCCACCTTTTTGTGATTATGAGTTGTGCTTCAATAAACACTTGAGTGCACATATCTTTCTTTGATAAAATGACTTCATTTCCTTTGAAAAGATACCAAATAGTCATATTGTTGAGTTGAGTATTATGCCATATTTATTTCTGTGAGGAATCTTCATACTGTTTTTCCTAGAAGTTGTACTAATTTACAGTCCCACCAGCAGTGTACAAGCATTCCTTTCTCTCTCCATTCACACCAGCATATATTGTTTCTTGACTTTTTAATAAAAAGTCTGACATAGGTAAGATGGTATCTCATTGAAGCTTTAATTTGCATTTCCCTGCTGATTAGTTATGTTCAGCATGTCTTCCTTTTTTTGTTGGACATTATCCTCTTTTGAAAAACTCTTGTTCATGACAAATGCACACTTTCTGACAGAGTTCTTTCTGATTTTCTGGAGGACTTCGTAGATTCTCAGTATTAGCACTTTATTAGATATATAGTTTGTGAATATTGCTCCTCTTCTGTAGGTTGTCTATTACTCTGTTGATTTTTTTTCCCTTTGCACAGACTTTTTAATTTAATCAAGTTCTATTTACTTATTTATTTATTTTTAGTTCTTGCCAGGAACAATGTGTTTTTCCTGGATTTTATAGTAAAAATTTTTATGGTTTCACACCTTACATTTAAGTCTTTTAGCCACCTTGAAGTAACTTTTGTATAGGGTGAAAATAGTGGTCCTATTTCACTGATCTACCTAATTTTCCCAGCACCATCTATTGAATAGGACTTCTCTTCCCCAGCATATGTTGTCTGCTTTGTCGAGTATCATTTGTGTAGGTAGATGGTTTTTATCTGGGATCTCTATTTGGTTCCATTGGTCTTAGGTTACTGTGGCCTTGCAGTATTATTTAAAGTATGGTACGGTGCTGCTTCCATATTCATTCATCTTGCTTAAGATTGTTTTGGCTATTCAGTTTCTTTGTGAGTTCCCAGTGAAGCATAAAATTATTTTTTCTAGAAATGGATGACTTTTTAAATGTATTTTATCTAGAAAACTATGAAATACGATGATGGTTTTTCGATGGGAATTGTGTTAAATCTAATTATTTTGGATAATATGGACATCTTAACAAGTTTGACTCTATCCATCCATGATCATTAGATGTTTTTCTATTTGTTTTTGTCATGTGCAGTTTCTTTCATTACTCCTTCCTCGTTCTCCTTGTAGAGAACTTTTACCTCTTCAGTTTTACCTTTTACCTTGTGGAGAACTTTTACCTCTTCTTTCTTAAGTATTTTATTTCCTTGGTAGCTATCGTGAATGGTATTGAGACTTTTATTTGACTCGCAGCTTGACCATTATCAGTATATAGAAATGCTACTGCCTAGAATTCTAACAGCAAGATGGATAGAAGTGGTGACAGGCAGTACCCTAGTCTTACTCCAGTTCCTAGGGGTAATAAGAACTTTTCCTCTTTCAGTATGATGTTTGCTGTGGATTTGTCATATATGGTTTTATGATTTTGTGGTATGTTCTTTCTATACCTAGTTTTTTAAGGGTCTGTATTATGAAAGGGTACTATATTTTGTCAAATACATTTTCTGCATTTATTGAAATGATCATATGGTCTTTGTTTTTGCTTCTGTTATGTGGTGATTCACATTTATTGATTTGTGAAAGCAGAACCACACTTATATTCCTGGAGAAGCCCACTTGATTGTAATATTTTTTATGCCATTGAATTCACTTTGCTATTATTTTGTTGAGTATTTTTGCATCATATTTATAAGGGTTATGAGTCTGCAGGATTTTTGTCATTTTGTATTTTCCTGGCTTTGGTATCGAGGTGATACTGGCTTTATAGAATGAGTTGGAAAGAATTCCCTCCTCAATGCTACTGAATATTTTCCGTAGGATGGACGCTAGTTCTTCACAGTATTTGTGGTAGAATTCAGTGGTGAATCAATCCTTCTTTTCCAGGCCTCCTTTTCATTGAAGGGAGGTTTTGTCTTTGTTTTCTTTACTGCTTTAATTTGTTCCTCATTATTTTTCTGTTTAATGTTTCTATGTTTTCCTATTTGGATCATGGAAGATTGTATGCTTTCAAGAAAGTTTTTAGCTTATGTGGGTCGAGATTTATGTAGTATTCATGTCTAATATTTTGTATTTCTGTGGTATCAGTAATAATACTTCCATTTAGTTTCTGATTGGGCTTATATAGAAACTTTTTCCTCCATATCTGGTTAACATAGCAAGAGTTCCATTGATTTGTTTATCTTTATATACAACCATCTTTTGGATTCATTGATCCTTTGTGATTTTTATTGGTGTTTCCATTTTATTTTCATTAGTCTTGCTCTAAGCTTCTTCATTTCTTTTTTTTCCTCTAGCTTTGAATTTGGTTTTCTCTTACTTTTCTAGTTCCTTGAGATGTGACAGTACATTGCTAATTTATGATCTCTTTGTCTTTTTGACGTAGGCATTTAAGACTATGAATTTTCCCCTTAGGACTGCTTTTTTTATATCCCATAGATTTCAATAGCTTATGTGCCCTTTGTCATTCAGTTTGGGGAATCTTTCAGTTTTTGACTTGATTTCATTATTGACCCAAGGGTCATTCGGCAGCAGATTAATTTCCATGACTTTGTGTAGATTTCAGTATTTCTCTTGGAATTTCTCTCTAGTTTTATTCTGCTGTGGTCTAAGAAGACATATGTTATGCTTTCAATTTCTTGAATATGCTGAGGCATGTTTTGTGTGCAGCAATGTGATCTATCTTAGAGAATATCCTTTGTGCTGATGAGAAGAATATATATTCATTTGGTAAGGGATAAAATGTTCTATAAATGTCTATTAATTGCATTTGTTCCAGCATTTCTTCTAAGTCCATTGTTTCTTTATTTAATTTCAGCTTTCGTGATCTGCCCACTTCTGTCAGTGGAGTATTCAAGTTGTTGGCAATTATGATGTTACTGTTCATCTCTTTGCTTAGATCTGGTAGGATTTTCTTTATGAATCTTGGATCTCCTATGTTAGGTATATATTTATTTATGACTGTTATGTCTTCCACTAAATTTCTCCTTTTCCCATTATATAATTACCATCTTGGTCATCTTTTACCATTGTTGATTTAAGGAAAATTTTATCTAATACGAGAATGACTATACCTGTTCTCTTTCAATTTCTGTTTGGATATTTTTCCAACCTATCACTTTAAGTCTGTGTGATTCATTTGTGGATTACATGTGCTTCCTGGAAACAGATGATACATAGATTGTGTTTTTGTTTTTTCACTCATTTGGCTAGCCAATGTTTTTTTAAGTGGGGCATTTAAACCATTTATTTTGAGTGTTAGTATTGATATGTGGGATATTGGGTGGTAACCATACATAATGCAGTTCTGAGTATTTCCTGACCTGTAGGGCAAGTCTAGTAGTGACAAATTCTCATTAACATCTGCTTATTTATACAAGTCTGTCTCTTTCCATCACTTATGAAACTTTAATCTATTGGATACAAGATTCCTGGGCTGGCAGGAGGTTTTCTGTTTGGGTTTTTGTTATTGTTGTTGTTATTGTTTGTTTGTTTTTGGTTGTGGTTGTTTTAAGAAGACTAAAGATGAGGTCCTAATCCCTCTGGCTTGTAAAATCTCCACTGAGAACTCTGCTGTTAGCTGTTTTTCCTTTATAAGTTTTTTCTTGCTGTTGTCTTACTGCTTACAGAATCTTCTCCTTCATTTTGACTTTGACCAATTTGATGACTATGTATCTTGGAAATTTCCTTTTTGCTTTGAAATCTTTCAAATGCGTGATGATCATCTTGTATCTGGATATCTGAATGTATGGGGATACCATAAAATTTTCTCATTTACTCCCTCAAATAGATTTTCCATGGTTTTTGCTTTTTAGTTATTCTCAAGAATACCTATAATTCATATATTAGTTCACTACACATATTTCCCTGAGAGATTGTATAGTCTTTATTGTCTTTTCTGCATCTTTGAATGATTGGTTAGCTCAAAAGCCTTGTCTTCAAGCTCTGAGGTTCTCTCTTTCTCTTGCTTTATTCTGTTGTTGAAACTTTCTATTATATTGTGAAATTCTCTAAATAACTCTTCCATTTCTTTAAGTTCTATTATAGCCTTTCTTATATTGCCTAGAGCTCTGTAATGACTTTTACCTCCACCGTTTTATTGATGTCCTGAATATTTTCTTTGGAAAACTAAGTTTTCAACTTTTCTTCACTCTTGTTCATCTTATTTGCCATCTCTATTCTGAATTCCATTTCTAACACTTAAACTATTTTCTTTTGGTTGGGGAACACTACTGTAGATCCATAACCAAGTGTGGATACTGAACTATTTTGCTTTTTTATGTTGCAGAGTTCTTTTATTAGTTTCTTCTTACTTGAATATTCTTATCTCAGTGAATAGCTGACAGGCATTGTTGTTTGCAGACCACCTGACCTCCTTTGCTGGAAACTCTCCTAATTCATGAGAATAAGGAGCAGTCCCTAGACAACGGTATTTTTTCCTACTATAATAGATTGAATGGGAAGAGAAGGGATAGGCACATTGGAGCCTGTTATGCAGCTGTTCTGTTTTGTCTCATTCTCCTGCAATTGTCCTAGTTGAAGCTACTGCTGGATGATCTTCCTGCTGAGCAATGAATTGTTCTCCAGAATGAGCTTAAGTTGGGGGTTGGGTGAGATCCTCTCCATTTAAGCTGGCATTGTGGGAGATTGTTCTGCCCAGAGTCTCCATGTAGAGGTGATAGTGGAGGTTATTTAGTCATGGGTGTCTGAGCTGTAGACTTTTGCTCAAACCAGATCCAGGTGTAATTGTAGCTTGAGGATAAAGCATCCTTTATAGAATTGTGGACTGTGGAATAGTTTTATGGACCTAACACAGTCTCAGGTGTCCAGGTATGGTCTCATCAGGAGCACTTGGAGCCATAAAGGCAGAGTCTTAGGAACCAGAAATAGTGCTGGAGCCTCAGGAGATGGAGCTGTGGGTCTAGAGGCAGCAGTGATGCCTCAGCGTCTAAGAGCCTTACTGGAGTCTGTGTGGCAGCGCTACAGTACTAATAGCTGTGGTGAAGCTTTGGCAGCTATCTGAGAGCACTGTGGGTGAGTTGGAGCCTTGGGCATAAAGCAGGGGCAATGCTGGAGCCTCAGAGATGGAAGTACAGGTCCAGGCACAGGAGGAGCCTTAAACCACCCGTATAGTTTGGAGGAAGGGCAGAAACTGTGTGGGCAGGACTGTGAGATCAGATAGCAGGGCAGGGACCTCCAAGGTAGCACCACAGAGGAAGGTAGCAGTGTAGATTTACAGAGGGTGAGGTTTCTAGCTCTTTCCCAGCCCACATCCCAGGTATACAGTCACCACAGGACTTTTCAGGTGGTGTCTCTGGTGATTGAGGAGCCCCTTCTTCTCAGATTATGCATAGTAGGTTAGGGGTACTCAGCTCCCAGTCGCAGAGCATGGGATCACTCACTCCCTCCAGGGGCGAGCAAAGGTGAATGTTGCAAAGCTGAGCTCTGTGTAGACTTTGTACCCTGTATTTGAGAGCTCAGGCTGGTGTCAGTTGCTGTAACCTGGGATCAGTAGCCACTAGATCCCTACTGACCATTCTCTAGTACAACGTTGTTGTACAGACTCCAAGAAGCTCCCTGATCAGACCACAGGTCTGTGACAGCACTGGGGGCCTCTCACAGCTCCTGCCACTATACCTTCTGGGTTAGCAATAATCTGCAGGGCCCTCTCCTCCTGTCCCTACCTAAGCATGGATGCCTCCCCAAGGGTCCCTCTGATCTTACCACATGACCCTATCACCTTCTTCTTTACTCTGAATGTCCTCCATTGCTTCTCTGGTGTTTTACAATGCTCTTGCCAGGAAAAGTCATCCATTGGTAGGCTTCTGCCTGCAAACTTTTATCTTCTCCTTGAAAGTGGCTTTGGGGAAAGCTTCTAGTTAGCCATTTTGCTCCTTAAGAGTATAGTATTTTAATTTTAAAAAATAATTAACCTGGCTGGGCGAAGTGGCTCCTGCCTGTAATCCTAGCACTCTGGGAATCCAAGACAGGTGGATTACCTGAGCTCAGGAGTTTGAGAACAGCCTAAGCAAAGAGAAACCCTGTAATATATAAACCAGCTGGGCAGTGTAGCGAGCACCTATAGTCTCAGCTACTCAAAAGGCTGAAACAAGAGGATCACAGGAGCATAAGAGTTTGAGTTTGCTACGAGCTATTACACCACAGCACTCAACTCCAAAGTGACTGAGACTCTGTCTCAAAATAAATAAATAAATAAATAAACTTGTATTGTTGAATATAATTTTTATTGAATGTATTTGTAAAAGATAATATTTCTAACAAGCAATGATAATCCAATTACAAAGGGAAAGATTCAGAAACATGCCTTATAGGTGTTTCATCTATGACTACATTTATACGTGTGTGCAATATGAAACATTTGTGAAGGAATTCTTAGTAATGAATAATTAGAACCATTTATTATTTTGACAATTATTTACTAATTTGTGACTGCCTCTATAACCTGGATTGAAACAAGAATAAAAATAGAAAAATGGAGGTTGAGAACAATATGGAAATATTTCCTTATGTAAGTATCTATTACATTTTTGCTAAGTGGAGGATTTGAAAGCTAATTAATTTGTCTTTTTCTTACTTAAGCATTTCTGCTGCTCAAATTCTCCCTGCACTTCATGGCAGCATCCATTTTCAAGATTCCCAGAGGCACTATCCACAAAGCTCCACAGTATTTAGATGAAGTTGCAATTTGCTTCTAAGACATAGGGTAAGAAATATGAAAAAGCCTCTCCCTGAAGCCTGATCCATGTGATTTGGGAGAACCAATGCTTAGAGGACACACACTCACAGTGCTTATTTCCAAATTATGGTCTGCAGGTCTTTCATAGTTATGTGTGCATGTGGGCGTGAGTTTGTTTGATGTGGGGTGCTCCAAAGCAGAGCTACTTACATGAAATTCATTTTTTTTAATTTCTCAATGTGGGGAGGCAAATTTTAAAATATAAGAGACCACTGAATTCAGTGGACTATCTCCAATTCAACCAGTGGCTGCATGTAGTACTGGTAGGTTATGTTAACAGGTGTCCTTAATGCACTGAATATTTCCGTGGCAGTCTCCCACTTTCAAGTTAGAGACCAGAGAATGGATCTGGGAGCAGGAAGAGATATGTGAATCCTATTTGTATTCCTAATGAAGGTGTAAAGATTAGAGAACGGTTGTCACTACCCAGAACACTCAGAATTTCATGGGTAATTTTCATTTTCATTTACTTACCGTAATTTTGTTTTCTCTTTCCTATATTTTTAGATTTTTGTTTTTTAACAGAGTTATGTTAGCTACATAAAATGAATAGTCAATGTTACTTTATTTTCCATAATCTGTAACAAGCCAAGTAAAAGGAGAATTATTTGTCTCCTAAGAGTTTGAAAGAAATTTGAGTAAAACCATAGGCTTTGGAAAATCTTAATTTCAGGAAAAAAAGGTAGAATTTTAAATTTTTATCAAGTAAAGTCCTTTTAATGCCAATCTTTTTATTGTCAGTTGGTCGGTCTGATAGATGTCTGTTTTACAGCTTTCTGGATGTCAGAAAAATTAGCAATCAGCTAATTGGTTCACAGATGATTTATTTTCCTGAATGAGTTCTATAATTTATTATTTTTAATTGAATACATTTAAAAGATATTTTAATTTATGAAGAGAATCATAAATATCTGTAGGCAATTTTGGAATCAAAAATATTTTCTTCTTTTTATTCTAAAATTTACTAAAATTTTAGATATAGGTGTTTTATATATTATAGATACACATATATATACACAGACATATATGGATATATATGTGAAAATACACACACATATATATTTCCGTGAGTTTTTAATGCTTATTTTAAGAAATTTTAAAGAAATCATGAATCTCTTTTTATTTTAATTCTTTTAAGATGATGAGAACAGTTAAGTTTAAATATAGTGCATACTTTTCTTCAGTTAAAAGAAAATGTTTATTTACTGCTGTTCATTAGAAAAAGCAATTAACATCTGCCTAATGATAATCTACATTGTTTATTTTATTTTAGATTTTCAAAGTAGAGCATGCCCATAAGGACTTCTTGCTACGGAGGAACATGAGTGATTTTGAAAATTTTGTTAAGAATTGATTGGCTATTACTTGACCTAAGGAATTTAATTCAACCAAAAATAAACAAGAGAAAGCAAATGCATATTTGCTTGTCTTCAAATCTGAAAGTTAAGGTTTGGTCTACAGTTGACATTCCACTGAGAACACCTTGTCTCAACTTCCTAAAAATTAATTCTAAGGAATAGATTTGATACCAATGTTCAATTGTTGTAATAAAGGAGGTAAGAAATTTGGTTGTTTGTTTTTATTGTTTGGGATTTATTAAGGGCACAAAGAATTAGGTTGCACTAATTACATTCGTTAAATAAAGTCCATCTTATAATTGTGACCCACCCCCAAGGAGAATAGTTTTTATTATCTTCACTGATACACTTTTATAAAATATCACTGGCACCTGGATTCTAAATGGATCATCAATTATTTGTGCATATTTTGATTTGGAGTCATATCATAATGTTAGAAGTATTCATCCTTTTTCTCATAACTGAATTTAAATGCAATAGTATCGAAACATAAATTGCATGAGACAGGGAAGGGGAAAGACAGTAGCTGACGCTTTGCATAGTTTCACTTGGTCCCTAACAACATGGAATAGGGAAGATGATGCAATTACAGAATGCCACAAAATATATGAATTCATTCTTTCATTACTCAATACTTTGAGTAGATAATCTGGACACAACTGTTAGGCATTATGCAAGCTATCATGTATGTATTATGAGCAAGGAAAAAAAAACAAGAAAAGAAATTATACTTTCATGGAGATTCTAGCATTTGGCTGCCCAAAATTTAACAAAGACTATACAGGTAAATTTGTAATGTTGTGAGTGCTACAAAAGATAGTTAACATTCTGAGAGATTATAATATAGTCAATGTAACCTTGTAGGAAAATTAGGGATACATTCCTGACCAAGTAAATTATTCTTAACACTATATGTAGTGATTATTGTACATCAGAAATTTTTCTAGTTCTTAGCAAAACTTATTTCACGTCATTTTCACAAAAACTGTATGAGCTATATACTTTCATTATTCTTATTTTACCTGTTAAGAACTGAGGCAGAGAGAGATTAAAACCAAAATATGTATAAAATAATTTAATGATTGAAGATGAAACATACGGAAACCTGCTAAAAGTTCTACAAGTGTAAGTGATAGAACCAGATGTGGTATCCACGCAGTCTCAAGCCAGAGCCTAAAATTTTAACCCTTATAATACATTCCCCCCACTGAGTTCCTAATTATAATGTCAAGAGGAGTTTATTAGGCAAGCCTCATCAAGTTGATTAAGCAAAAGTCATCAAGGGAACAGTAAAGATAGTTCAGGAGAGAAGAATAATTATAATAATTATAACTCAAATATGCAGCAACCTCATGAATTAGAAAGGCAGAATAGGAAGGGAAAAATGTATAACTAACCTTGAATTTAGTTTATAAAAACAATAAGTAGTTTTCATGAAACAGTTGGCATAAGAAATGACATAAATGCAATTAACAGAATGAAGATAAATTATTATTAAAAATAACCGTCGTCTAAGATAGAACCTTGGTTCCTTCTTCCAATCTTGCTACTTAAAGCTAAATGACCTTAACTGAATCATTTGTCTTTCAAATTTAGTTTTATGAACTGTTTAATAGTAATTGAATTGTCCCTCATAGAATCAAAGGTACATAGTTTTTTCCTCACATAATTCTGATATTGACTTTGCTTGACGTTACTATGTATACTTTTATTGTTTCTGTGTTGTGAAGATGTATTGCTATATCAACACTAAGTCTTAAAACATAAAGTTTCATTTATTTATTCAGCAAATATTAATAAATTTCTTTTAAAGATACTGAACAGATATAGTGAACAAAATAAAGGTAGATACACAGTTTTGGAGTTTACAATCCATAGGAGAAGAAACAAAATTAACAAATCAAAATATGTATAAAATAACTTAGTAACTAAAGATGAAACATACTGAAACCATTCTCAGATGGATAACCAGTGTGTATGTGTGTCAAACACTTCTTTTTCCAATATAACCAATGGAAGTATGCATTAATGAAGGAATATATGAACATGCCTAAGAAAAATATCAATCATGGTGGAAGCACTCTGCTTAAATGTGAAGGAGCTAAGGAAATTTCACACCAAAATATGACTCCTTGGCATAAAGAATACCTTGAATTAAAGGCCTTTCCAGATCAGGGAGTATTAGAATGGGCTGTCGCTCTATCTACATTAAACCCAGCTGATGGGCTCAAAAGATCAAAGGAGGCAATCGGCTTCCTTTCCTTTCCCTGCTATCTCAATATATTGTGGGAAAGAAAATCAAAAAGGCTGATAGACTAGGTCCAAATTATTTAAACACAGTACCTGTCTTTCAGGTTAATTGACAAATCACTCTGTTTCACCAGCTATTCATCCTCCATAGCAATCATTTGTTGCTACCCTGCTCCATATTTTCCTAGTTTTCTTCTAAAAGGTGTGTATAAAAATATCTGAACCCCACTGTAATGTAGGATAATCACTCTTGTGGCTCTACCCGTGTGCATGGTATCTGGAAATAAATACCTTTTAGTCTGCCTTAATTGTGAATTGATCTTTTGGCAAACTTCTGGGGGGAACGTGTAAGTTTTCCCTCACTCCTACAAGTGCTTCACTTTCTGAATCTAATACAATAAAGAATAATTCTTCATTTCTTAATATCTACATTGTGCATTAATTTTACTGCATATTTACCATATTTCTAATATTACAAACATTTAATATGCTACTGTAGTGGAGCTTCAATCACAGGAAAGCTAATTAAGATTGTAAATACTGTTACAATGTTTTGTTTTCCAATTAAGGAAAAAAAAACTCTCACGTATCCTTTTATTGGAACTCATTTTTCACAATCATTGGATTTTTGAGACATAACTATACTTCCAGTATTTGCCATTTTCTTTCTCATTGTCAAATTAAGAAATTTAATGTCCAATCACCTCATTCTAGTAAATGGATCAAATTTCTTATCAGTGAACAGTCAGGCTGTCAACGTGTATTAACATGCCCAACATTTTTGGTAACTACTCTTTACAGAAATGTAATACAACTTCTCTTTTCAAATCTCTCTTAATACATTTTCAGAAGTCCTCACCTTTCTTTTTATTGAAAAATCAACCTCTCCATGTGTCAGCTTAAATCTTTACATAAGTGAGATCTTCCTTGACTAATTTAAATATAAATCCACTCAGATTGTTCTCTTTATTATACCTTGTGTTTTCTTTCATCTATCACAGTTCGTAAGTCTTGCTTCTTTGAGTCTTAAGGTCTAAGCATGGACTTTCCCTAACAGTTGGACGATCAGGGTCTTAGGGACCACATCGCTTTTATTTATCATTCTATATCCACTGTCTAGCCTTGTGCCTTCAATAAAGTACGAAAAGTTGTTTCCTATGAGTACATTCTTCAATAATAATGTAGACAATCTTATCCCATATGGTTATTTTCATTTGCATAGGAAATATTTCAGATTTACCTAAATTCTAACTTGTATCTCAGTTTGTGACTTTGCTGAGCTGATTCAGTTGCAAAACGCAAAGATGACCACATCTGACACATAACTTGTTATAATTCTATATTCTCCAACAGTCTCATGGTACAAACATTATATATAATACAGTAAAGAATTCAGACCAACTTTTATCCTCCTCATCTGTGCTTTTTCTGTCTCTATGGACTGATTTTAGGGACCAAAACTTAGATTAAAATGTCTATTGAGATATTTTACTTCTCATTTTATTTGATCTAATTTTATTGACTTGAGAATCTTCATTGTGAGTAATTAGCTGAATGGTCAAATCTTCAATATTTTCACTTTTAATATGTAAGTCCTTAACGGGCATAGAACATCCCTCCCCTGTGGAGTCCAAAAAATCCACATATAATTATTGAGTCCCCAAATACTTAACTACTAATAGTCTACTATGGACAGGAAGCCTTGCTGATAAAACGGACAGCCAACTAATCAATATTTTGTATGTTATTTCTTTTATATGCTGTAGTTTTAAAATAAAATAATCTGGAGGAAAAAAGGTTATTGTGAAACTATAAGTTAAAATGAAATCCTAATATCCTAAGCCTCCCACTGACTGAACAAGGAGACCCAGAGAAAGCTTAAAACTTGGCCATGAACCCATTGCTAGCTCAGTTGTCTCCTCATCCTCACTGGGAGAAATTTGGGTCAGGGCCCCTGAATATGACATCTCGGCTTTAGGCCACCCCTTCCCTTCATTTATCCCCAGTTCTGGTTCCCTCCATCTGGATCCCAGAGGGAATGTCTTTTTTCATCCTGGGATTTGGGAGAATCTAGCTGGACTCAGGTGGTTCATGAGTTATGTGAGAATCTCCCCTTACAGGCCCAGCAGAGATGCCTTCCTCAGGTAAGTGCAGTTATGAAAAGCCTTGGTGCTAAGGGCATAGGACGGAAAACTAAGGGACAATATAGAAGAGTTTGGTCCAGAAGAGACATCTCTGATCTGCTACCATCAGGTACTCCAGTGGCTAACATATTTACAAACCATGAAAAAATTTCTATAAACGTTTGTGATCCTAAATAGAGCTAACCTGATGTAATTTAACACTTTGCTGGCCACAACGTGAATCTTAAAATGTCTCTAGTTTGTCTTCATGGTTAATTAAGCTAAAAGGCTCTCAAACCTCCCAAAAGAATGAAAATCACTCTATAATTAGTATTTCAGATCTTCCAAGTAAAATCAAAAGTAACTCATAGCTTCCCTTAAAAAGGATAACTGAAAATTAAACCAAGATATTCCAAAAACTATAAAAAACTTTAAGAAATGGGGCATGTGGAACATTTAAAGCTGATTCCTTTTCCTTCTTCAGACCCCACCTCACCTCCTCCTTCTCCCCTCCTCCCTCTCACTTCATCTCTTATCCTACAAAAAAAATTCTTTCCCTACTGTAACAACAAAAATATGACATACTCTCCAAAATTTAAGAAAACTAATAGTTTAAACTGATACACATATTAACCTCTGCTTCTCTTCCTTTTCAAAATTTCTCTGCAATGCCAGCTTTTGACGGTATAATTTTTCTGATCTAATCACAGAACTTTGAAAGACTGACTGAAGAAGATATGGGATGATATGTTTAAATTTGCTTTCCCCCCCATTCTTCAAATTTTGTTTGTTTGATGCATTGGTCAGGCAGCATGGCCCCAAATGAGCCACAGAAATCCCTTGACAGATTGTGATTCAGCTGGCTGCTTTGCCAGCTGACCGCTTTGCCAGCTGGCTAAGAGGAGAGCCTATTTGCATGATGGCGCTGTGGTTATGGCAGCTTACTCAGGCCTCTAGGCCCATCTAAAGCCAACCAGTTCCTTAGCCCAGAAGAGTCTGGTGCTTTTTTTGTGGATGCCCCAGCCCATATTAACAGGAATTTCTATGAAGATTAGACTCCTACAAGGCTCACCCACTAGACTTTTGGCAGGGTGGCTGCTGCAGGAAAATTCTGAGGACATCTCTTGTGTGTGAGCCAGTCCTCTGGAGGACGTGGAGGTGACTGTTACCAATAAGACCATACAGTTGAGAGGTGATTAACAGCAGTCATTTATTGTTGTTACAACAGAGGACTGCACATTTTCTTTCACATCTGGACATGAAAGATGTAGTTTGAATACTCAGAAAATATCCCCGCGACAGGGTGCCTTACAGAGGCATTGTGCAGGTAAGCCCATGGCAGTCTCCTGGCAGTCCTATGCTATCTCTCTTTTGGAGCCCCAAGATTCCATGATAATTATCTAAATAAATTTTATACCCCTTATAAAGCCCTGTAAGTTACTGTGATTTTATGCAGCCTAGAAACCCTTTCCAATTCAATGTCAGACTCATCTGATATAATGATATTCCTGTTCCATTCTGACATCAGAAGACATCTGACTTGTTTGCATGGTTGTCATTTCCACAAACACACAACCTCCTCTGAAATTGCATTAAAAAATACATATAACAGGAGCAGTTATGGCTTCTAAAAGGATTTTCCAAGTGATCCAAAAAAAGAAGAAATTTCAGGAATATGAATTGTGTCCTATCGATGTGATCTAAAAATGAGCCTCTCATTCCGTGACAACAGGTTCATGGCAATGCTGAGCATATTCTTTAGCCCTCCAGATGTGTTCTTATTTGGTAGATATGTTTTGGCTATTAAAGTTTATTTCTGGTTCCATATGAACTATTTTTTCAAGATCTCTAAAGTAGGACATCATTATTTTAATGGAGATTGCACTGAATCTGTAGATTGCATCAGGTAATATAGACATTTTAACAATGCTGATTTTTCTAACCAATGAGCATGATATGTTTTTCCATCTGTTAACATTCTCTGCAATTTCTTTTCTTGGTGTTTAGTAGTTCTCTCTGTAGAGATCCTTCACAGCCTTTGTTAAATATATTCCACGGTATTTCACTTTCTTTGATACTCTTTGAAAGGTATATGTTTTTCATTTGATTCTCAATTTGACTGTTTTTGGTGTAAATAAAGGCTACTGATTTGAGTACATTGATTTTATATCCTGAGATGTTACTGTATTTCTTTACCAATTCCAGGAGTCTCTTGCTTGAGTCCTGGGGGTTTTCTAGGTATAAGATCATATCATCAGCAAAGAGTAATAGTTTGACCTCCTCTGCCCCCATTTGGATACCGTTTATAAATCTTATCTTGTCTGATTGCTTTGGCTAGAACTTCCAGCACTGTATTGAATAGTAGTGGTGATAGTGGACATCCTTGTCTGCTTCCAGTTCTAAGAAGGAATGTTCTCAGTTTTCTTTGTTCAATGAGGTGTTGGCTGTGGGTCTGTCCTAGATGGCTTCTATAATTTTAATAAATGTACTCGCTATGCCAGTTTTCTTAAGAATTCTTACCAAAAAAGATGTTGCATTTTATCAATTTTTTTCTTTATCTATCGAGAATGTCATACATTCTTTGTTTTTGCTTCTTTTTATATAGAGAATTTAATTTATAAGTATTTATATGTTGAACTAACCTTGCATCTCTTGGATAAAGCTCATCTGGTCATAATAAAAATTTTTTGATGAGCAACTCAATTCAGTTTGCGAAGATATTATTAAGTATTTTTGTGTCATTAATGATACTGGTATGTAGTTTTATTTTTGTATTGTGTGCTTTTTATTTTTGGCTTTGGTACCTGGGTTGTATTTGCTCATAGAAGGAATTGGGGAGGTTGCCTTCTTTCTCCATGTTTTGGAATAGATTCTGCAATATAGGTACAAGGTCTTCTTTGAAGGTTTGATAGAATTCTATTGTGAAACTGTCTAGGCTGGGACTTTTTTTGTTGTTGTTGAAAGATTTTTTATTGTTGTTTCAATTTTAGTACTTGACATTAGTCTGTTCAAGAATTCTAATTCTCCCTAATTGAATCTAGAAAGGTAATGTGATTCCAGGAATTTGTCTATCTCTTCCATACTTTCAAATTTCTGGGCATAGAGATTTTTGTAGTATTCAGTGATCATATTTTGTATTTCCATGGTATCCATTGTTATTCCCCCCCCCTTTTTAGTTTTTATTCTGATGGAGCTTATTAGAAATCTTACTTTTCTGCTTCTGGGTAATCTAGCCAAAGTCTTATTGATTTTGTTTATCTTTTCAAAGAGCAAACTTCTGTTTCATTCATCCTCTAAATGGTTCTTTTCTTCTCAATTTCATTTAGTACTGTTCTGATCTTGGGTTATTTCCTGTTATTCTTCTGTATTTAGAATTAGATTGCCCTCCCTTTTTCAGTTCCTTGAAATGTTTCATTAGAATATTGATTTGTACTCTTTCTGATTCCTATGTGGGTATTTAAGACAATGAATTTTCCTCTTACAACTGCTTTTGAAGTATCCCCCTGGTTTTGATAGCTGTGGCCTCACAGTCATTTTTTTCAAAAAATCTAAGGATTTCCTTCTTTATCTCCTTCTTGATCTCTACTTATGATACATAATAAAATTTTCTATTTCTTAAAATATTTTGAAGCTTATTTTGTGACCTCGTTTATGATCAGTCATGGAAAATGATCCATGAGCTGATTAGAAAAGTATATTTTTAGCAATATTGGAGAGAAATGTTCTGTAGATATCTGTTATGCCCACTTGTTCTAGAGTCATATTGAAGTCCAAAGTTTCTTTGTTGAATTTCTGCTTGGATGATCCATCTAGTTCTGTCAGTGGGATGTTAAATTCCCCAGCTACTACAGTGTTGATGATTATCCATTTTTTAGATCATTTAAAATTTGTTTTATAAATTCAGGAGCACCTACATAAAAATTTAGGATTGATATATTTCAGGTTGAATTTTTCCCTGGACCAGTATACAGTGTCAATCTTTATCAATCTTAATTTTTGTTTCTCTAAAGTCAATGGTTCTGTGATGAAATTTGTAACTCCTGCTTTCATTTTGTGTGTATTAGCATGAAATATTATTTTCCAATTCTTCACACGGAGTCTTTAATTATCCTTTGGGGTTAGCTGCACTTCCTGAAGACAGCAGACACTTAGCATTATTATTATTTTTTAATCCAATTAGCTGGACTATGTCTCTTCAGTGGTGAGTTCAAGCCAGTCACATATTGAAAAAATTGATAAGTAGTGTGGATTTCTATTAATCTTGTTGTGTGGATCTTTGCTGGGGTTTTTTTTGTTTGTTTATTTAATCACTTGGGCCATATAATAACTAGGCTTTGCCCTTTAGTTACTAGCTAATTTTGGTTTGCTGGGAGTCCATTGCATTGGTTTGTGTATAATACAAGTCTGAGTACTTACTGCAGGGCAGGTCTTCAGAGTTTGCATATCAACAAAAGATCTGATTTTTCTATTAAATGTGAAAGTTAGTTATACAGGAGACAGAATTATAGGCTGGTAGTTCTGTTTGATAAGATTGAAGATGGGAATCCACTCTTTTCTAGCTTGAAAAGTTTCTGGTGAGAAATCAGCTATGGGGTTTACCTTTATTTACCCTTATAGGTCAGATGAAAGCTTATAGAATTTTCATTTTGACTTTGGCCAGCCTAATTACAACATGTCTAGGATATGCTATACTTGAACTGACTGTCCTGGAGTTTGATAGTCATCTAGTAACTCCATGTCTGAGTGTCTGATTATGCTTGATTAAATTTTTAATTCTGATATCTTTGAAAAAAGTTTCCAAGTGTTTGGAACTCTCTTCTTCTGCTTCAGGGATACCCATAATTCATGTGTTTGTATCCTTTGTGAGGTCCCATATTTCTGTAAGAGATTACTCTGTTTTTGCTCTCTTCTTTTCTCCCTCTTTATATACCCTACTTAGCTCAAGTGTCTTGTCTTTGAGCTCTAATTTTCCTTCTTCTCCATGGTTTAATCCATTGCTGAAACTCTCTGCTTCATTTTGAAACTCCCTAAAAGCCTCTTTTAATTCTGTAAGCTCAGTTATATCTTCCTAATTATGTTCAGGTCCTTTGTGACTTTATAGTAATTTCATTAATTTCTTGAGATATATTTTTGACTTATTTTTGTTGGTTTTTAACTTTCTTTCCAATTTCACTCATTTTATTTTCCATCTATATTCTGAATTCTATTTCTGTAACTTCAACAATTTCTTTATGGATACAAGCTTCTGCAGTAGCTCAATTGTGATCCCTTGGGGGAATTGATCTGTTCATGGTTTTTCCATGTTGCCAGAGTTCTTTTGCTTGTGCTACCTCACATTTGGTTTCTTTTTTTTCTTTTCCTTCCTTTTTCTCTTTTTAATTCGAGGCTATAGGACTGAGTTAACCAGCTTTTTTATGAGTCACTCATCGACATCACCTCTTCAGTCCTAGGGAGCATCCAGGTTTGTGATCCCCAGTCAACTTTTTAATGGCAGCCAGTCAAAAAACCCTAAGTCAAAAGCTTCCTGTTAAGTGCCACCAGCATTCTTGATCCAGGAACCATGTTTAAGCTGCTAAACTGTGGTATGATTTCTTGTGTAAGAATAGATAATTAAAACAGTATCTGGTAGCTGCTATTGATTTTAAGGAGCCACAGGTACCTGAAATTCAAGTCAAGTCTTTTGGTACCTTTTCTATCATCTTGCTTATAGTTGCCAGCTGTCTGTGTATCTTGTCACCAGCCATGTTTTTTTTTCCTTTTTTCTTGTTTATGGGTCCCTCTCAGAATTTGAACTGCTTTTCTACTGTAGCAATAGTACTTGCATTTTAATTCTGATATTTATAATATTCTGAAGATTAGAAACTCAGCAAGGCCTACACATCTTCGTCAGTGGGATCACTGGGCCCAGTTTGTTGTTCATGGCCTACGGCCTGCTGCTGTACTAGCACCCCCCCATGCCCAGGGACTATTGTGGAAGTGATGGGTTTGTAAGATTGTAATGGTAGTTTGAGGGATAAAATTAGTCCAGAATCTCCAAATCAAGGACAGGCCTATAGGTGCAAATCTCTAAATTACTTAACTCAAATGGTTTTAACAAAATGTTTATATATTATATAGCCAATAGCCACAAGTCTATAACTAAGATCAAGTTTATAGTAATTCAATACTTACAGATAGGTTAAGTTTTTAACCTTGTTTTGAATTTTTGGTTTTTAGTTATATTGCTTAAAAAGTTTTGAGGGGCTAATGAGTGCCTACTCTCATTTCTGCCTAGGTCAAAGTGTTTAATTTACTATACTCCCTTTTTAGTCAAAACATCTACTCTTTGCCCAGGGATCCAACTGAAGGCAGGTTACCACACTAGCTGGTAATGATAGGACAAAATTAAACTTGCTACTGAAGTTGCCTCTGTCATATCACAGTCTGAAAGGAGAAACTGTGAATTGAGATAAATCTCTACAGCCCCCACAGACTGAATGGACCCCTTAGTCAGGGAGACTCCAAAGAAACCTTAAAACTGAATTCCCAGCCACAACAGAAGGGAAGGTCAGGTACGTACCATTTTATCCCTGCCCTTGTTAAGGATTTTATTCCTGCAGGCTAGACCTACATCCCTTCCTGATTAAAAAAAACTACCAAACGTGAACTGTTTTTAACCAGTCTATCGAGCATGTATGGGGAGAGGTTTTGTGCCCTTGTTTTACCTTTTGAGATAGAGGGTGTCTATTTCTGAATAAGGACCCCATAGTAGGGTAGAAAGCCCCATTGTAGATGTGGAGGTACACGTTTCTCTTTTCTGAAATACCATGATACCTAATGAATACACATTGTTAAACATGTATATTTGGCCACCCTGCTTAGTATAAACTCCCATTCCCATTGTTCCTGCCCCTAAGCAAGGCTGCCAAGCCCAGCTTTCCCGCTTGCTGGAATGACCACCTGCCGGTTGCAACCCTTTATGAGAAATAAAGCTCTGTTTTCCAAATTATGATCCTCATTATTTCTTTAGGTAAAAAGTATCATAAAGAAGTGAAAATACATTTACTATTAATTAAGTAGAAGTACATCACCATAAAGGTCTTCATCCTGATTGTTTTCACGTTCCTTAAAGAGGGGGCCAAGAGGAGAAATTGGTCTTCCTGCCTCAGGGTGGCAGAGGTAGACCATAATACATGTATAAGGGACTTCCATAGTTGAAAGTCATTTTGTTCAGGGTCAACTGCAAATGAAAAAGGCATCAGTTGTCTTTTCCACCCTTGTTTCAATCTTTCCTTCTACGCCTAAAAGATATTATAAATGTTAGACTAAATAATCTACATGATGTGGAATAGAATTTATGACATTTGATGAATTCATACACATTTTAAACATTATTTTCCTTTGTCTGAGATTTAATTGCTACCCTCCTTGCCTCTCCCTCTCCTCTCACCAAAAAAGAAAAAACTGGTTCCTTCTTTACCATAGGAACTAGAGTTAAAAGACTGAGGAGAACAAAGCAGAGAAGGGAGAAAAGCCAATTTGATGGTAGATCTGAACTAGTGACCACTCTATGTCACTGGGGCTTGTGCCTCTAAATACCCAACAGGGAATATGCCAGAGAAGAGAGCATGATGGAATGATATAAAGACAGAATAGAATAGAAAAGAAGGAATCACATGAAATACAACTAAGAAGTTTATGCCTGAAACATAGAAAGTGGAAATTTTATTCTATCGGACCCTCTCCCTTGTGGATCAAGGGTCAGTGAGTATGTGCCTATGGACCGGAATAGGGGAGCAAACAGCCATCCAGTGCACAGGATCCCAGACCCTCAGAAACAAAGCGAGAGACCTGATACATTGCCAATATCCTCTCGTGCGGCTGGATGCCACAGGTATAGCCAGAGCACAAGGTGGGCTAAGAAGCTGTGCTATGTGGTATAATATGTCTGGTCAAGAGTATGATTACAAAAGTCATGAGTTTTAGTTTTAGCTGATTGTAATATTTAAGAAAGACAATACAAAGAACTGAGAGAGAACAAGAAAACCCCAGTGATACTATCAGTAAGATAGAAATCAATAGTAACTGGAACCTTCTACCGAATACCTGAACAGTACTCTTGAAAACTTCAAAGTTATGAAAAAGGAGAAATAATTAAGAAACTGTTACAGACTCAGATGAGATTGAAGAGAAATTTTGGCAAAACCAAACCGAGGTCCCCTCACCCACTGCAACAAAACCAAACACCTAAGCGAGGGTTTTGGTGGAAGAAAATGCCCGCACTGCTTGGTGCTTTGAAAGGAGTATTACCAGCTCATACTTTGAATTCTCTGATGGCTTTGAAGCCAGGGCTTTTATAGTCAGGGGCATATATTTTCTGTGGGAAACATTGTAAATCAATACGTGGAAGTTGTACATTGGCCTGGCCCCCAAAGTCAGGATATCCTGAGGCAGGAAGCCATAGATGGAGTCAGAGATGCTTGGATTAGTGGAAAAGAATGATAGGATGGGTCTGACAGGCCTTGCAAGGGGAGATTTACAACAAGGAATAGCTATCGAAGTTCAATTCCTCAGTTCCCTTTTATTTTAATTTTCCATCTAGTAGGAATTTCTGAAAAACAACTCTTGAGCGTGTATGTTAAGGCATCATCCTTTACGTTCCACAGGGAATGAAGCGCTCTGTGGCTCTGGCTTGCTTAAAGGGTCATTGTTCTCAGCAGGTTGACCATTCACTTTCTATGACTAGGCAGGTGTCAGACACTTCTCCTGTAGGGACTCAGAATTTTCTTTTATTTCCATGCTAGAGGTGGGGAGACATGGGGTGCCAGCAGATTCCTAAAAGGGGTCCTTAGCCTAATGACTAAATGTGTTGTGGTAGCCTTTATTAGATCTTAAACAAGGAAAAACTTTGTAAAATTTGAATACAGCCTGTACTTTAGTTAATAGTAATGCACCAATGTTACTTTTTTAGTTCAAAAACCATGTCATAGTTATTAAAAATATTAATATTAGGGAAACCAGGGGAATGGCATATGGAAACTCCATCTTTTGACAAATTTTCTCTAAATCTAAAATTATCCTGAATAAAATTTTATTTTAAAATCATACATAAATAGTATTTTTCTTTGTAGTGTCACCTTTGCAAATATACATATAAAACATTTTTGCATTTGTGTTTACCAATTATGCTATAAATATCACAAACATGGTGTATATACATTTATAAACTTACATGTTTGTGTATATATTTCCTGCTGACAAAAGTTTAGAAATTTTCTAGCAATAAAGAAATGTTATAAATTAACAATCAACTTTTAGGCAAATTAAGAGGATAAAAAGCTAAATTTAAAATCATTTCAGTGGCATGATTAAAGAAATTCACAAACTGCATCTAGATTAGCCCTTTTTTAAATAAAATACATATTTAAGGATGAGCACACAGGGTGCTGGCTTGCCTCAGACATTCCTCCATACAAGTCACATTAAAGCATTTAACTCTCAAAAGAATCATATGAAGTAGTTAGGATTATCATCTCTGTTACTGATGAGAAAAATTGAAGAAGAATAATTTGCCCAAGATTATATAGCTAATAAGAGGTAGATCCAGGACTTGAAACAAGCCAGTCTGGCTCCCAGATTTTTTATAAACCAATGCTTCTCACTAAGAAACTAGATATTCTTCACATAACTCAGGAAGAAAGTCACTTCCTTTTCAATAACAACTGAAATATTCCTAGAGAATTTTAAATTTTTTGCAGGCATTTAATTGAAGAATTTGACAATGTTTAAAACCTAATAAAGGTTCAGCTTGGACAAGTGGAGAATGATAGGAGATACTGATATTTTATAAATGGATTATAATCTTGAAAGACACAATTGCTTTCTTTACTTGCTACTTGACTGCTGTTAATGCTTTGCATATTGAAACCTAATCCTATGGAGACTGCTCTGTAGAAGAAAAAGATACTGATGTGGATGAATTAGATAATTAGTTCAGCAATAAAAACCCCATTTACACAAAAATATCAAATGGGTCATAGATTCATGGAGGGTTAATCAGTAATAACTTGAACGTAAAGTCATTAGGTGGTGTATACAATCGGAATTCTGCCTGCACAAGAAGTACAGAAGCCACAGTTGTCAATGTCCTTTAGAGTGACCTAAGCAAACAGGATTTTCCACTGGAAAATAGTAATACAGGACACATGTGTCTCTTTTGAACCACATGCACTATTAGGGCGAGATATTAACCAAATATTTTTCAAAACAATTCAGAAGGGGTGCATTATTGTTTGTGCTTAATTTTCTGCAAAACAATGACAAGTTTAAAACCAGTTCTTGAGAAAAAATATTATGGAAAATTTTGCTTTATAATGTTATAGGAATAAACAGCAGTAGAGAGAACAACTTAATTTCTACCAAGCAAACTGATGTCTTAATGTTTAAGTTTATTTCTGTTGAAAACTTCAATGAATAGTTTTAAAATATAATTATAGGTTAAGTGAATATTTTTCAAGTTCATTAATTTAAGAAATGTATCCTATCTAATAATTTTTCTGATAGTGCACTCTTATGATAAAAAGGCAAGACCAGAATTCCTTTGATCTGCTTAGAGTAGGGCCATTTCACACACCACATCCTTTTGCAAAATTATCTTGGCAGTTAGTGAACATTTACTCCTCCAGATGATTGAGTGCAATCAACTTGACAAGTTCTTTGAAAAATCCTATTGAGAGTTCACTGGAATTTCATGTAGTTTATAGCTAACATTTGGAGAGGATAAATTATCTTTATAATACTGAAATTTTTATATATAAAAATCTTTATTCTGTAGGACATCTTTAATGATCTATAGTAATGTTTGATCATTTTTCTTAATATATATTAGAAAATACTTTGTTATATGCATTTCCATATTCATTGTGCTATGTATTAAAACACATGATTTTTCTATTTCAATTTCTAAATTATAAATTGTGTTGTATGGAAATTACAAATTTTACTGAATTTATCATTTCTATATTTTTTTTGAGTACTTTCTTTTTATATAAGCCACAGCATAGGCAATGGTTTTCGCCTTCCTGTGAGAAGTGCCCCACTGTGTTCTTTGATTCCAAATACAGAGTCTGGCTACAAATGCTTATTTAATTTGGAAGAATTATTTTCATCATCCCTCTGCAGAGTCCAAGTCTGCCATAACTACCTGTTTCCAAACTCTGGGAAGTAGAGAGGGCTCAGCATCATTCATTCCTTTTATGTAGCAGTCAAATTTAAGGCCAATGGATTATCTTGGGTTTGAACAAAGATGATATTCATAATATTTTTATTTATATACCTTATACTTTGTTCCATGAGTGTTATGAAGATAAAGATATAAGGCATAAGTTTACAAAATTAATATGAGCAAAAATTCAGAAATTCCCATGAAACTTGTCATCAGCTAATTATTACTCAATAATAATCAAGTCTTCTCAAGATTCCAAAATTGTTAGTAGTATAGGCTAAAATTTAGAATCATACTGCAGCTCCAAGAGCTCTGAAATATCATCCAGAAGCAAAAGTTCAAATCTCACCTTTATCATTAACTAGATATGATACTTCACAAATTATAGTCTTTACTCTTAGGTAAGGTCGTTATTGCTTTTTGTCTCCAGTTTCCCATGTATGATATAAGGGTAAAAATCGTCTTAAGGACCTTTCCAGTTATTAAGTATTTTACTTAAATACAAACTATTTTAACATTTATTCTTCCTTTTGTGGTGCTTCAGTTGACTATCTGGAAAAGTAATTTCACTTGAAGGGTTGGAAAAACTTGATTTAAATGACATTGTTAGAATGGTGCCCCCTTTGACTTTAATCAATACTGACTTTGACCCCACAGATCACCACGTCCTCTGGCACTGTACAGAACTATCTGAAAGTGGGAAGTGAGTCATTGTGTACTGTTATTTTTATGAACATAAGAAAGAAAGTCTTTGGAAAAGATTTAAAATTATATGTTTATGTTGTTATTATTAAAAGCATTTAATTATAAAACAAGATCCAGGGAGATCATCCAGGGTGGTTCCTATTAATCTAAAATAAACAAGTATAAGACGATCAGCCTTGGAAAATTAATGATAATGAATTAGAAACCTGAAAATATGCATGCACAATAAAAATTATACAGCACTTTATTTTGATTCATGTTTAAGTGGCTATGTAGAGTCTAGACTGCATGGGTCCTTAGCTAATAGAAAAAAAAAAGAATCATTATTGAAATTTAGAAATAAAAATTCAACATCAAGTAGTCAATTACAATTCACCACAATTTATTGAACCAACATGTTTGGGATATTGAAAAAAAATCAAAAAACGAAGAAGAAATATATTTTGCCAACATCAAAGATTAGGAAAATGAAAGGTAGAGCTATCTTATTTTTGTCTTTATGTAATTTACACCTCTCACATTAGACTGAAAAGCTGCGTTACAGACACCTGCTTCAGTAGAGTCATTGTTTCCATGGTGCCACTTTCCATCACCTATTTTTAATAGTTTACACAACAAGATCAAGGGTGTCCCAGCTGTTACTGGCACGGTTGCTAAGCAACCTTTAAATCAGAGTTCAAGAAGACAAAGAATCATGCTTGAAAAATTTCTCAAGTGTCTGTTTTATGCACCCCCACCCCGGCTTCCTTCCTTTTGCACCATTTTTCAATGTTTATACTCAGAAGCTGTATTTTTTTCTTTAATTTAATATTCTACATATGAATCCACGATTCTAAGTGCTACTAGAATCCACTAAATACTTTTGTTGATTTTCAAAATGTAATATATGTTCCACTATAGGCTACCTCTAGCAAAAAATAAATAGATTTAAACTATTGACTATATTTTACTTAACAGAATGGGAGGTTTTTTCAGATCATCATGATCTGCTGCCAGACAGTAACAGGATCTGCTGTCCCTAAGAGTCCGGTAAAATGACACACGGATCAATGGCTAGAGATTCACTGCCTGCAGAGAATTACAATACCCCCTTGTGCTTTCTGAAATCTAAATACCATCACCTACAAAAGACACAGAGGTCAGAATCTGTAAGGAAAAGAAAACAGAAGAGAAGTTAGGGAACTGTAAACTTGGAATCTTAGACTGATACAGACTGCTGTGAATTAAAAAGAAAATATTTTCAACTATATCTGCAAACAATGAAGATTTTTCCTCTAAAAGTTATTATTCAGAAACCAGCAGCACATCTGTCTAGTTAATAGATTGGTAAACACAAATCAACAATGTGGAGAGTAAATAAATAAAAAACATCTTAGCTTTGCGTTAACTGTTGGTAATAAGATAATGATTTTCAGAACCTTCAAATCACAACCAACTATTCCCAGATAATCCATACACCCAAAACAGAATATCATAAAAAGATTGAAGACTAGAGATTTTATTAACCTGTGTTGTGTGAGAGCAATTATGTACAGTATATCTCTCATAATAGTTGATCCATCTGGAGTTTATTTCTTTGGTGAAAATGAAGGTTCTAGTCCATACCATACCAATGTAGTGTGGTCCCTAATCACTCAGTTATTCAGATATTTGGATATTCTTTGGACCCAACAAAACACAGAGCTATCACATTTTGTTGAAATTTGTATGTAGTTTGGTTTATTTGGCTATCATTTTCTGATTTCTAAATTCTGCTAAATCCTTAGGCATCTATTTGTTGTTGATGTTTCCAAATGACTGAATTTATTTAAATTAATCTACTTTTCTTTTTATCCTTCTGGATTCTTTAATACTTCTCACTTATATTGTTATCTTTTCTTATTTTAGTTTCCCTATGCAAATACAAGAAAATGTTACTTTTTTGTGTGTGAGAGATGGAGTCTCACTCTGTCGCTCCAGATCAGCATGCTCTGATGTCAGCATACCACACAGCAACTTCAAACCACTGGGCTTAAGGGCACCCTCTGCCTCAGCCTCTTGAGTAGCTAGGACTAGCACAACCCACGACAACACATGGATAGCTTTTTTATTATTATTATTTTTAGTAGATATGGTGTCTTGATCTTCTTTTTCAAGCAGGTCTTGAACTCCTGAGCACAAAGGATCCTCCTGCCTCAGGCTGCTAGAGTGCTAGGATTATAGGCATGGGGAGCCATCATACCTGTCCTAAATATTCTCAATTATATTTCCTACTCAAAGCTACATATGTATTGACAGTAGGCTTGAGTTGGACATATGAGAAAGTAACCAATTTGTCCTCTAGGACAAAGAAATGCTTCTATTGCTGTATCCATGTAAATGAGGGAGAATCTAGATTCCAAACTCCATAACGAGTATAGAAAATGTGGAGTGTTTGAAACTAGTCTGAAACACTCATGCTTAATAGGTAGAAGTTGAAGTTTTAATCTGTGCGTTGATATGACCATTAACTATCCTTCTGAAAATGTAGGTATGGTAAGATTTGATAAACACATAGCTCTAAGTCACTATTATGCATGTAACTCTTGATACACCTCTCCACTATCTTTTTGTTCTGATACAAAAATTATTTCCTTTCCACATCGTTACATTCATCTTGTTTCTTCCATTATTTCCCCTGAGTTTAAGAACATACTGTATCAATTTCCTAGGATAGCCATAAAAGAGTACCACAAGCTGAATGGCTTCAACAAGAGAAATTTATTTCTTCTAGTTCTGAAGAGCAGAAATCCAAATTAAAGGTGTTAAAAGAGCTTCTTCTGAGGGCCCAAAACCTTGACTAATGGATGGCTATCTTCTCTCTTCTCTTTTATATCTTGTTCATAATCTCTTCTTAAATAGATACAAATCACATCAACTTTGGACCCACTGGAACTTAGGACTTCAACATACAAATTTTGGAGAGAGACAATTCAACTGTATCACATGTCTATATATCATCCTCAATAAATAACTCTCCATGGACCATTCCCTTACTTCTCTCTAGCAATGTGATTTTACTATTCTTTTTCCTGAGGGGATTTAGTGAAACAGTACTCTTTATTCACTCTTTGATCTGTAGCTTCTCTTTAGTTCTCATATACACTCTATTTTAAGAAAAGTTATTCAGGCTCGGCACCTATAGCTCAATGGTTACAGCACCAGCCATATACACTGAGGGTGGCTGGTTCATACCCAGCCTGGGTCAGCTAAACAACAGTGACAACTGCAACAAAAAATATCCAGGTGTTCTGGCAGACACCTGTAGTCCCAGATATTCAGGAGACTGAGGCAAGAGAATCGCTTAAGTACAAGAGTTTGAGGTTGCTGTAAGCTGTGACACCATGGCACTCTACCAAGAGTGACATAGTGAGACTTTGTCTCAAAGTTATTTAAATGTTACCTAATGATATTTTTATTTTTATATATTTTATTATATGCTATATAACTTTATTTTATTATAGATCATATCCTTCTGATGGCTGTTTTTCCTACTATTATATACTTATACTGGCATTTATTTTATATAGAGTTCTACTTTATGTCTCAAATCTTGTAAGTCTTGCTTTTGAATGTCTTATTTTTTATACTCTGGATCAAATTATTATATCCTGTGACAGGTGATATTTGTGATATTTCCTGAAACAATTTTTCTCAGGAACTCATAACTGAATGGCAGTGCCTATGACAGAATTGCTATCACAGTCTACATTAAAATGTATTTATTTTTTTGTTGTTGTTAGCTTTTGGATTGTTATTTTTGTCCTTGTGTGTCTTGGGCTTCTTTTCCTTTTTATTTTAAATAAAAATTCCAAGATTTTCTGTGCAATCTATTCATCTATAGCTAGACAAATAGAAAATTCCTAGGCAAAAGAAAATAAGATAAAATATTTATTACATAAATATTTATTGAATGCTTTCTATATACTACAATGAAATTTTCCAAGTGCTGAGTATTGTGCAGTAACCAAAGCAGACAACATCTGTTTTCATGGATCATGTAATCTATTGAAGAGAAGGAGACAAACGCTGAAAAAATACAAACAAATATCTATCATGGCACGTGGAGATAAGCGCTATTAAGAAAAATAAAACAGCATCAGAAAGATATGACCTGATGTTGTAGGCCTTGTATAAAATGCTTTTGAGCAAAGATATAAACATGGAAAAGGAATGGAATCTTACAAATCTTTGGAGGAACATAGTCTAAGAAGCACAAACAAACTATATATGCTAATCTCAGAACACCAAAGAATATGAAAAAAAAAATTTCAAAATGATCAAAGCACTTTGAAGAATGAAGTGGGAGATAAGTGCTAGAATATTAGCTCTGAGCAGTCAAGATCGTATAGGGACTCTGTGCCTTAGCAATGATTTTGCTTTAATTTCATGGTGATACAAGCAGAGGAATAATGTGATATACCATATTTTTAAAAGATTACTCCAATACTTTTTCTGACCATAATGTTTTTGCCAGACCAATGTTCCCAAAAAGAACAAGAAAAGCTAAATAAAATTTTTAGAAAGTTGAATATGTGAAGGAACTGGCGAGCCTCATAGAATTTGAGTTATTAAGATTTAAGATAAGGGATTTACAAAGACGTGAGCTGACACATTTTACCTGCTTCATCTCCAAGACTTGCCTGTATTTGTTATTACAAAGGCCAGTGACAAAGTCACAAAGCCAGAAAAATTACTAGACACCTCACAAGACTAAATAGCCAAAATTGAAGATAGGAGCTGCCAACAAATCAGAACCTGGAGATAAGATCTCAGGAAAGGAGAGGCAAAGAGAAGTAAGTGTGAGCCCTGCAAGCTGTAGGCTCTCCACGTATGCTCCAAAAGGTTGGGGGTAAATGACAATACAAATACTAATATAGCATAGTTATATCAATAGCAAAAGCATTAAACTTAGATGAAAAAGTGATAAAAGATAACAAACCATAATAGTAATGGTTAGTCCACTAGGAAGAATAAACAATTCTAACCTTATACGTACCTAAGAACATAGCCTCAAAATGGTTAAATAGACTTATAATCACATGGGGGAAATGTCATTATACACATCTCATGACATACATACAAAATTAACAGCCATCAAGTTTGGTTTAACTCTTGACTTTTAGCAAGACCCATCAAGAAAAATGAATAAAAAGGACAAATGCGAGTCTGTGTTTACTATATGACCATGACAGCAAAGTGAAAGTCCACTGCATGTCCAGGTGAGTCTACAGCAAAGAGAAAGGTGATTACAATAGACAAGAAAGTAGAAATAATTAAGTGGTCACAGAAAGGCCGGATGCCTTTATTAATTGGGAAACCATTAGGCTTCAGTTGCTCAATTATTTGAACAATTATGAAGGATAAAGTGAGAATAATGGAACCTATGAAAGGAAGTGCTCCAATGAACGCATTAATTATTACTATGAAGCATAATGAATTATTAAAATGGAAAGGTTATTATTTATTGGGTTAGGAGATCAAAATAAGTACAACATTTCTATTAGCCTAGTGTTGATGCAACATTAGGTGAATGTTAACCTTTAATATATTTTTTTAACTTTCCCTTACCTCCAACTAAACTTTTTGTATGAGTTTGTCTTTATGCCTTTTTTTGGAATGAAAAAATAGAGCACAATAATTTCTGTAACTTATCATTATAGTATAGGCTATTATTATTATCATAGTGGTATACCATATTATTATCATCACATATGAGCCATAATAGTATTGTTATTTTTATCATTACTGTATATTTGCTGTTCATTGGGGCTCTGAGTTACATGCAAATCTGATTAAAATATCATCATTCTCAGAAGACAGAATCGTCTTTCATCTATGAATTGGAAACTCCCATATTACAGATCTAACATACACAAAAACATATTAAGTATGAACATATTTATGCGAAATTGTAAAATTTGGATGAGATGAGTCAATTTCTAGAAGAATATAATTTACAAAAAGATATAGAAAATATGAAGAGGAATTTTCTATTAAAGAAAGTGCACCTTTCAAATTTCTCAGACCATAATGTACAAAACCACTTATTTTTATTGAAGAATACTGCATTTCTAGGGTGAGGTTGGAGTAACCTTGAATAAACTCCTTCTAAAATTAGAGAAAAAGAAAGGATTTCCCAAGTCATTGTTTGAAACTGGATACATTTGTTGGTCAAAAGCCAAAAAATAGTATAGAAGAATAGATCCATCTTCCTGTAAAAGCAAAAGTCTTAAAATAAATATTAGCAAATCAAATCTTTCACCTATAAAAAGGAAATTGATAAATTGCTTGTATAAAGAATAGAAGATTCACATAAAAATTGAAATTTAATCAATTTAACATTTCCCTTTAAAAAATAAACTTAGAAAATCCCATTTTTCTCTCAATAACTGCACAAAAAAATTATAAAATTCAACAAAAGTTGTTTACAATGCTTAGTAATCAGGCAAAAGGAAAAGTTTTAAAAAGCTTTCTATTAAAACATAACTACAGAAAATGTATTTCAAACATTATACTTAATAATGGAAATTATAAGCATTATACATATAATGGTCAGAAATGATGGTCCAACCATCATCATCATGTAACATTCTACTGAAATTTTTTGCAGTACAATAGGGCAATTATAATAAGCAAAATGTGTAAGAACTAGAAAGGAACAAAAAAAATTATATTAGATAAAAATCATTAAATTTAATGAAAGTGGAAACATCAGGATATCTATATTTAAATTATTAAACATCATTGAGCTAAATTACATAATCTAAATAAAAAGAGAGATAAAATATCCCTGGATTAAAGATTTAATATCATTAAATTCTTCACTCCTATTAAATTGGCCTATATTGTCAGTGTAAGCCTAAAAATGGAGTACATGGAAAGGCGTTGATATTTACCCCTATCTCAATCTACACACACAAAATTAATTCTAAGTGGATGACAGATTCAATTATAAAAAGTTAAAACAGTAAAGTTATTAGACAAAAATACAAGTGAATTTTACTTTGACTTTGTTAATCAGGACGAAAATATCAATAGCAATAAAAGAAAAATAAAATTTTGTCTATAATTACTCCTTTATGAGTGTGACAGGACAAGGCTTAGACCAAGAGAAAATGTTTACAATATACAACTCTAACAGAGAACTTACATCCAATATATTTTTTGAAAATCCCAACAAAATAGTCACCAGTCCTATGGAAACTAAGCAAAAGCCTTGAGCAGGTACTTAAAGGGAATACCAAATGATCAATGACATAAAGATGTCTAATTTTAATAATGATAAGGGAAATGTACACTAAATGACAAATAGATACTAATATAATTACCAATAACACCAAAATTAAAAAGGCAAAGGTGTTGGTCAGGATATGTCTCGAAGGAGAATCACATACACTGGTACTGCACGTGTAGCTCTGCCTCTTTTGGAAATGTTGGGGCTTCATCCAGTTTGGAGATCATAAACTGACCTTATGAAAACCCCCAAATTCTACTTCACGATACATCATTTATACCTAGGATAAAAGTAGATGTTTACCTAAGATGCATAAAAATGTTCATGCTAGTACTATTTAAAAGAGTCTCAACCTGGAAAATTGGTATACAAATGTGGCATATTAATAGGTGTGTACTAAAATATTGTATTGCAATGAGAACATTAACTCTCGAAAAAATATTTGGAGAAAGTTTAGGAATGGAAGCACAGTTTGATTTTTGATACGGCAGCATTAATAATATAACTAGATATCCAATAAACTTTGTTTTTGACAATAAGAGGCTGGATTTCAATGGAAATACTGATAATTAAGATTAAAAATTATAAGCTATTTTTTGCAAGGAATAAGACTTGAAAAAATCAACTAGAGAATAAATGGATAGAGGGAAGATGATCAAGAATCAACTTGGGAAATCCTAAATTTAGATTCAATAAGATGAGAAAAAAATAGCAAAGAAAGCTTAGAAGGAATGGTGAACCGAGGAAGAGGGACGTCCTGAAACTCTATGAAGGAAATGTTTCAAGAAAGGATGACCAACTACATACACACTCGCATACATTTTTTAAGTTGTTAGGATGGAGATTGAAAATTGATTTTCAAATTTGGTGATGCAGTTATCACCGCTGATTCTAACAAGAGTTGTCCCTGTTAAGTGGTGGGAATAAAACCTGAACTGGACAGAGTGGGAGAGAAAGGGGAAGGAAAAGAAGTAGAGAGAGTAAGGCAATTCTTTCATTCATTTACTGCCAGCAAAACCTAAGATTCAGGATTGAAACGTGGTGATTGGTTTGTTTTTTAATGTGAAAATGTTTGTAAGTAGACAGGATAACTAAGTGAGGAAGGAGTGCAGAAGGTAAATACAGAAGCCACATTCTTAAGTAGCTACAGGGAACTCAGAGTATAAGAGGAGGATTTGGTTTTAGGTAGTTTCAGAGATACTGCAACTTATGAAACAGAAGGGAAGGCAAAGCGTATGGGTATAAAAAAAGATGCAGGAATTGTATGTAAGCCAGGTAGGGAACGTAAACGTGAGAATTAATTTACTGGATATTGTTTTCTACTGTCATTATCCTTCCTTCTCTATATTACTTGGAGAATATTAAAATTTTAAATATGTAACATAATTTAAACCAATTTCTATTACAATTTGTTCTAAGTACATAGTTTCCCAAGCTAATAGATAATTATTTGCTGAGTAGATGTGCAGAAAAAAATTCAACTTATTTTGATCATCACTAGGCAAAATCTTACAAGATTTTTGATTATATTCATTACCAAATTCCTACAATTGTTTATGTGCGTAATTCTTCTTCCCATGTCAGTTATGATCTCACTTTTATGATCTTATTGAAATTGGAATTTGCTAATACGTGTAAGGGAAGTATCAGGGAGAGAAGTATCCCCAGATGTGGATTTAAGAGAATATTTTTTATCTCCTTCCACTATAACTACATCTTCTGATAGCAAGGAATATAAAATAGAAATTCCTTCAGCAGCAGAATAGATGTCATTTGGAGGGACTTCTTCAAATTTTTTGCATATTCAAGATATCCTCTATGTAGCTTACTTACAGTGCATTTTAATCAACATCCTAACTTTTGTAATAAAAAATCTGGTTGAGCCAGATACTAGTTTAAACCTGCAATATTCAACATTTAGAATCAGTCTTTGAACTTGAATTTTTTCCTGTTACTCCTAATACAAGAAATAGTCAGTGATTGCTCTTACCCTGAGTAGTGTCCGACTCAAGTCTGACCTGATTATTTGATGCATGGATTTCAAAATTGGGTTTTTACTTTTTTATGTTATGTATTCTAGTATATCTGGAGCAATAGTTTCTCTCCATAGTTCTGCCATTGTATACATCCTCTAAACATCAGTCTATGGAAGTAGCTACCTCTTCCATATTTTGTCAATGGGAATATAGTCTCTGGGTTAGAAATAAAAATTTGGAGACTTTACTACTGCCACATATGGCTATCATATTACCAGATAGAGAGTAGGTTTTCCTAATTGCCCCTTCTCAGTGGGATGAATGATACTACAACTACACATTTCCTCTCCATCAATGGCCTGCAAGTCATTCGCAGCCCCTATCTTCTGTTATTACTTTATTTATTATTTATTATTACTTTAACTTATTTGAATGCTATGCACTATAAATTGATCATGATTAAAATAAAGGGAGAACTTTGGGTGATGAAGACTTCTTTGAAATGTACTTAGATTGATCATAAAACTGAAGAAAGAGGTAAAGAATCAATCTCTGAGAATAGCAAGGAAGGGGAAAGATCTTGGAAACAGCGGCAGAAGTACGATGTTCACCTCCCTTCAGGTTGTCATGAACTGTCAACTCAGTTCTAGCTGCCTTCACTCTTTGTGGGTAGTTCCTCAATTCTCAAATTTTTGAACTACAATAAATAATTGACACAGCTTCAGTTGTCTTTGTGTTGTGGCCAAGGAAGAAGGGATGTTTACCAATCTATAGCCAGAATAGTGAGAGGTCTTGTGGTTGCTTGTGATGCACCAGAAAACATTATACCTTCTAACGTTTACAATTTAGAGACCACTACCATGCCTTTGTCTTTTGGTCTTGCTCTTTCACTTGGTTGTCAAGCTTTATGAAATGTATTTTAACTATACCATCTCTGTTGCTTTTATTATATTTTCTCTTCCTATGGTCATATGATGACATATGTCATCCTCTCTTCCATCTCCCAATCCACTTTCCATTGGCCTTCTTGTACAGCTTCTAATGCTGTACCCATGACATTCTAGTCTTAAATCATATAAAGAGTTAAAAATCAAACAAACAGGGCAGCACCTGTGGCTCAAAGGAATAAGGCGCCGGTCCCATATGCCAGAAATGAGGGGTTCAAACCCAACCCTGGCCAAAAACCACACACACACAAAAAAAATCAAACAAACAAACATCACTTGACCTTGCCTGTAGTGCTTTTCAAAAGACTGAGAAGTGGAGTAAGGGGGACATTCTGTGCTGAAGGTAAGAAAAAGCAAGAAGTAGGAAAATACGAGGTTTCTTAGGGGGAAATATGGATGTTGAATTATCAGGATTCTACCTAAAATGGTGATGAACAAAAGGAGGATTAATAGATCAGAATTGCAGAGGATGGAAGCTCCTAAAATTTTATAACAAACGCTGCACAGCACCTTAACCCCTTCAAAAATTTGCTATAGTTTATTAGTCACCAAAAATTGAACTAGAGTTAATGATGTTCAAAGCTCATTTCAGTCAGTAATTTAGTATGCTTCATAAAAATATAAAGCTCCTTATAACCTGCTACTTCAACCCATAATTTCTTTTAGGGGACCCAGAAATGAATGTGTGTAATAAATATCACACAAATTCTAGAATAGGCTTTCTGAAGATAAAAGATTGAGAAAAGTTGAAATAAACTATAAGATAATTGTCAATCATGGCATGGGCATGATGAACTCAGGTATCATTTAGGGGCTATTGGCAGCTAATCATGCATTTTTGAAGAGTGGAAGGCCTTTTCTCAGAATTTTAAAATTATCAGATATTAATTAATGTATTAGGGTACTTGATTATTAGAAAAAGAAAGATTCCGTATTTACATATTAGTTACCATCTCTCATACAAAACCAATAAAGATAAACTAAGACTAAGACATGGTACCAAGATAACAAAGCAACTGAGATTCAATCCTTATTTTCTATTCATTTCATTCTCTTCAACTGCCATTATATTAGCTTTCAAAGAATGTTCCTGAAAATCTAAGCATGGAAAAGGAATAATATAAAAGTTAATTTCACTAAACAATAGAAGCTTTTTTTCTTTTCTTTTTGTATGAGCTGAAAGTAACATGGGAATGTTATTCCTCCTGGTGTTTTGCAACCAGATTCTTTTGCATGATAAAACAATTCTACTTTCATTGCCCTATTCTAGCATTTAAGTTCATTTTCCATCCATCTAAATTCCAAATCGGCACCATAGAGGTTTACTTTTCTATCCATCTGCTGCACCAATACCTTCCGGTCTATGCTAATGGTAGAAGAAGGATATTAAAAAAGAGGGGGCATGTCATTGTTTCAATTTTGTTTGGTTTTGCAATGCAGAGGATCTTGGAGCAGCAGGTCAATGAATTCTGGAAACTGCTTCTTTTTGACACATGAGACCTTTGTGAAATGAATCAAAGTTAAATCCCATGAATAAATGCTAGTGTTTAATAATCATTCCATTTATGGAAGCTTTATTGTGAATTCATAAAAGCAAAGACAACATTTCCTTGCTAGTCCACAAATCACCATCATAAGCAAGGCAATCTTGAATAAACTGAGCTAGGCTGGGAAGCCTCCTTGGCAGTTGCTAGTATTTAAATATGGATGGGAGAAGCAAAGACTGGGAGAAGTTGTCCTAAAGCAAGCAAATGAAAGCACCCACAAATAAAGGGAAAAATGTTAAAACAATAAACAAAAGAGAAACAATTACTTGCTCATTACAAACATGTCATATTGCATTCTTTATTTTGATTGTGGAAAATTAGCCATTGACTACCAGGAACAATTGATTTTCCTTCACAGCTGTTTTCTAATTACATCTGAACACTGAAAATTCTAGTGCCGCCATTCAGCTGTACAAAGAGAATTTTCTTTTATTATTGTTGCTGTTGCTGCAAGCTCTGCCCAGCAGTGTGACTATAGATAGATGCTCTGTACTATATATCTGTAGTGTTTGTATTAAAAGCCATGCTTTTCAGGGATGTTATAAGAACTAAAATATTTTAAATGACATGGAGCTGAACTGGTGTACAAGCTGTTTTGCCCAGATGCTGTTACGTAGTATTCTCTTTCTTTCCACCACCACCATCAAAACGAGGAAAGAAAATAAAAAAGGTACCTGAAATCAGTACATCCGTGTCTTAGTCACTGTGTAGTCGTCAATTGGATCTATTTTTGTCATTGTGGTTTCTGATGAATATTTTGGCACAGTCTTGCTGGGAGGGTGGAAAGTGATGGGCAGTTTCCTGTCAGTGGATTCTGTGGGTAAATTTTAAGCAAAGAGCATGGAGATTATTAACAGGCAAGATTCCAAGGTTTCAGCGAAGCAATTGAAATTTTGGATGCCTCTCCTTAAACTGTTCAGAATTTCCCCCCAAATGATTTCTGGTTTAAAATTAGACCAGGAATGTGACACTTGCCCTTGGGAGTTTTCTAAGACTTGTGGTTAGTGAGTTCTGGAAAAATAATTAAAATACATCTTTCAGATTTTAGAGTGTGAGTAATCTTTGCCACAATTTAGGTGAAATCAGCAATGTTAACAATTCCACATGAATAAAATGAAATCTAAAAATTAGTTTACTTTTTTCTAATGACATAGTTTTAAAAAGCCACTCAAAAGTTCGAGCCAGGATTATTTCAATAAAAGCTGGGTTCATTGCTGTCATTTATTAAATATTTACCTTCTTTAGAGGTAACTCTAACCACAAGCCTGTTCAATGGACAGCAGTTTTTTTAAGCCTTAACCAGAACATTAATCTCCATTGTTCATCCAGTGTAACTTTAAATTTGCATTTTATTTGGAAGACTCAAGAATTCTTCTGTGGCCCATCTTACCGCAGTATTCCTTTTGCCAGGATTAAGATTTGGAAGATAAAGTTAAATGAGAATAAATCTGGCCTGAGGGTGCCTTAGTACCTTGAGTCCCTTCATAACATAGAGCAACCTAACTAAACAAACTAAACGCTAATTCAGGAGTGTATTTTGTAACAAATAGCTAAGTCTTAGTCAATCACAACAGCTGAGCTTCAGCCAATCACAGGCTCTCAAACGATCAAAACATGTACAAGTAAGGCAAATGTCAAGCTGTAACCAATCAAACTGTTTCTGTACTTTTCTGTCCATAAATAGTGGGCAGAGTTTTCTGAGCCTATAGACAGGGCAGAGTTTTCTGAGCCTCTGCTTGTTCTGAGGATTGTTGGATTCCCAAATAATTCTTGGCCAGATTAAATTCCATTAAATTTAATTTGTCTAAAGATTTCCTATTAATATACTTCATCCATTTTAAAACTTTTTCTAATTTTGTACTCATTATATGTGAATTTACTCATCCTCTCCATGCCCATTCCAAATGCTTGATTTCTGTTGAATTTACTACTACATATATAAATGCATTGATCATTTAGTTCCAATTTAAAAATGAGCACATGTGGAGTTTGTTTTTCCATGCTTGTGATACTTCACTTAGGAGGACAGTCTTCAGTTCTTCCAAGGTTGGTACAAAAGGTATTACTTCACCATTTTGTTTTATGCCATATTTTATTAATCCATTCATACTGATGAGACTTGGGGTGTTTCCACATCTCTGTAATTGTGAATTGTGCTAGTATAACCATTCAAATGCAAGTGTCTTTGTTATAGAGTCATTTTTTTCCCTTTCAGTAAATACTCAGTAGTGTTTTTCTGAATCAATTTCAGATCTTCTTTCAGTTCTTTAATCTCCACACTGCTTTCCACAGAGGTTGTGCTAGTTTATAGTCCCATCTACAGTGAATAAGTGTTCCTTTCTCTCTGCATCCATGATATCTGTTCTTTGGGGACTTTTGAATAAATGCCATTTTCACTGGAGTTAGGTGATATCTCATTGGTTTACATTTTGGTTTACATTTACATTTTACTTTTGGTTTACATTTCTCTGATGATTAGAGATGTTGAACATTTTTTCATATATCTATTAGCCATTAGTCTATCTTTTCTTTCAAAGCTTCTGTTCATGTCTTTTGCCCAATTTTAATGGTATTTTTTGATGTCTTCTTGCTTATTTGCAAGAGTTCTTTCTAGACTCTAATTATTAGCTTTTTATCTGATATATAGCATGTAAATATTTTCTACCATTCTGTAGGTTGTCTATTCACTGTACTGTTTCCTTAGCTCTGCAGAGCAGAGAACTTTTTAATTTAATCAGGTCCCATTTACTTATTTTTATTCTGGTTGTACCTTTGGGGTCTTCTTCATAATTTTTTTTTATTTCTACATATACATGTGTTAATTAGGTTTCTACTTTTTGCCTTCACAGAATTTAAAAGGCTTAAATTTAAAATTTAATAACAATAACAATGTTTAAGGTAAGGACTAGAAACAAAAAACACTTAAAGAATGAACAAAGATAAATACATTCAGAAAAAAAAATCAGACGATTAGTGCATCAAAATATTAAGCAATATTAGTAATAATAATGCCAAGAAAGTAACGTTCACATTGTCAAATAAGACATTATAGAGTGCTTTGACATTGAGGCTCAGTATGAAGTCATTAGTTAACTTCTTATTTTTTTCCCAAAGTCTCAAAAAATAGACAACTAATATTATAAAAGTAAAGGAGAGTTTCAAAAAACAGATCATGACAAATCTTATAGACAATAAAAAAAAAGGATATTTAAAAATCATTCTACATGATCTGATACACCTGATATAGAAATTGGAGAAAATATATTGTTATAAATGGAAATTACAAACATATTTCACTTATAAATGAGGATGCAATATCCTAAACAACATATGAACAAGTTGAATTAAAAAGTAATGTTTAAGTAATGTACTTTAGTCAAAATTGACAATTTATGTATTAGTCACCATTTTCTTTCCTTTTTTTTTGTTTTCTTTCCCTCCCCCCCTCCCTCCTTCTCTGTCTGTTCTCCCCTTCCTCCATCTCCCACTGTGTCATTAATTGTCACTAATTGTCCTCTAATCAAAGTTGAATACATAGGATTCATGCTTCTCCATTCCTGTGATGTTTCACTAAGAATATTTTGTTCTACCTCCATCCAAGTTAGTACAAATGCTGAAAAGCCTCCATTGTTTTTGATGGCTGAGTAATAGTTCATGGTATACATATACCATAGCTTAGCAATCCATTCCTGGGTTGAAAGACATTTAGGCTGTTTCCACATTTTAGCAATTATAATTTGGGCTGTGATAAACCGCCTAGTACAAGTGTCTTTATAATAAAAGATTTTTTTTCTTCTGGATAGATGCCCAGTAATAGGATTGCAGAATCAAATGGGAGGTCTAGGTTGAGTTCTTTGAGCTTTCTCCATACGTCCGTCCAAAAAGGCTATATTAGTTTGCAGTCCCACCAGCAATGTAGAAGTGTTCGTTTCTCCCCACATCTGCGCCAGCATCTGCAATTTTGAGATTTTGTGATATAGGCCATTCTCAGTGGAGTTAGATGGCATCTCAGGGTGGTTTTAATTCGCATTTCTCTAATACTTACGGATAATGAACATTTCTTCAAGTGTTTACTGGCCATTTATCTGTTGTCTTTAGAGAAGACTCTATTCATCTCTCTTCCCCATTGATGTATGGGATTGTTAGTTTTTTTCTTGTAGATTAATTGAAGTTCTGTATAGATCCTGGTAATTAAACTTTTGTCAGATTCAAAATGCACAAATATCCTTTCCCATTGGATAGGTTGTCTATTTGCTTTGGTTGTTGTCTCCTTTGCTCTACAGAAGCTTTTCAGTTTAATTAAGTCCCATTTGTTTATTGTTGCAGTTGTTGCTATTGCCATGGTAATCTTCCTCGTAAAGTCTTTCCCCAGACCAATATCTTCCAGTTTTTCCAATTCTTGCTTTGAGGATTTTTATCGTCTCATGCCTTAAATCTTCTTCATAAATTCTTTGTCTTAGCTGGTATCTGTAAGAGTTTCTCCAACATTGCCTTCAGGAATGCTTATAGTTCCATGCATTAGGCTTAAGTCCGTTATCCATAGTAACTTAATTTTTTTGAGTGATATGAGGTCTAGTTCTTGTGTTATTCCTCCATATGTGGTTACCCAATTCTCTAAGCACTGTTTATTGAATAGGAAATTTCCCCCAATATATGCATTTGTCTGCTTTGTCAAAGATCAGATGGCAATATGAGGATGATTTTTTTTATAATTTTATTGAATCATAATTCTGTACATTGGTGCAATCATAGGGCACGATTCATATACATTCAGAAATGTTTTGATCGTACTGTTACAGATAGCCTTCATGGCATTTTCTTGATCACTATATAAAGA
>CAUYON010128515.1:0-34241 GCA_963573935.1 Arctocebus calabarensis
AGGACAATTAATGACAATTATTCACACAGTGGGGGTGAGGGAAGGGGAGAGCAGAGAGAGAAAGAATGAGGGAGGGGTGGGGAAAGGAAGAGCAGAGAGAGGGAAGGAGCGAAGGGGGGTGGGGTCTTGGTGTGTGCCACACCTTTTGGGGGCAAAACATGATTGTCAGAGGGACTTAACCTAACAAATGCAATCAGTGTAACTTGGTTTCTTGTACCCTCAATGAATCCTCAACAATAAAAAAAAAAATAAAATGTAGGCTCGATGAAAATATTTCAAATTGTATATAAAACCAGCACCTTGTACCTCCCTGATTGCATTAATGTACACAGTTATGATTTAATAAAAAAAAAACAAACAAAAAACTAGGGCTGGCTGTGGTGGCTCATGCCTCGTAATCCTGAACTCTGGGAAGCCGAGGCAGATGGATTGCTTGAGCTCAGAAGTTTGAGATCAGTCTGAGCAAGAATGAGACCCCATCTCTAAAATAGTACTTTACTTCCTTTGTATTAACTCTGGATACAGTTGGAACACATTCTTCTTAGCAAAATATCACAAGAATGGAGAAGCAAGAAGCCAATGTAAGCAATTCTAATATGAAGCTAATAGATGATCTAATACATATCCTTATAAGAGAAAAACTCAAATCAATTCAAATTTAGGGGGGCACGGGAACAAGGGAACAGGGAGAGGGGAGGTGAGAGGGGGAATGGGGTACCCCCACTTAAGGAGCACAATATTATGGTGTAGAGTACACCTCTTGGTGGTGGGAAACAATTATAAGAGGGACTTTATCTAACAAATGCAAACTGTATAAACTAATTCTTTGTACTCTCAATTAACTTGAAACAATATATAAAAAAAAAAAATAGCCAGGCATCATGGTAGAACTCGGGAGACTGAGGCAAGCGGATCTATTGAGCCCAAGATTTTGAGGTCGCTGTGAGCTATGATGTTACCGCACTCTATTGAGGGTGACAAAGTAAGATTCTACCTCAAAAAAAAAAAAAAATACAAACACGGTTCACTCGAAATAAATTTAATTAATATTTTATCTGAATCAAAACTATTAATTTAAACATAAATAGATGGGTTAATAAAAGTATCACAACTAAAGCTTAAATACTTACTGATTGGTCTGTCAGAGGAGGAAGAACAATTTGCTTTTCTATTTTGTTAAGAACTAGCTTCCATAGTTCTTTCAAAACACGCTTCAGGACAGTCTTCTCACAGATTTTTGCTGAGAGACTTAATCTGAAATAAAATAAAGTACATGCTCAGTTTTAAATTTCATATCAAGGTACAAGTTTTAAATGCTAAATTCAATTCACTGAACTATTATTTTAAAATATTTAATATCAAAGATATTTCTCATCATACATTAAATAATTATCTGGTAGAAAGTGAAATCAGAGTATTTCTTTCCTTAAGTTGTTTTCTAATTTGACAGGCTTTGAAAAGAAAAGTAAGTTTTAAATCACATAATGTAAAATATATTTAAAGGCAAAGGATTCCTCTTCATTCATATTTAATACTCATTAAACTAAGAGTAATTTCTGAGATCTGTCACCAGGATTGGGCATGGGGATTGAGAGAAAGATGGCAGAACCATTGTTTTTCACCTGTTTGACAGGAGAGTGCAGACCATTCACCATAATGGAGTCAAGCCTTCCAAAGTGCACAATTTTCATGCTCACCCTGATGTGTGTTTAGTATATGACCATGTTCATGGCCAAGGCCAACATAATAACATGACAAAGACACAGATAATTTCATATAAGAACCAAAATTTACTAAATAAATAAACATTAGGCATTCCTTATAAATTCTCATGGTAAGACAATGACGTAAATTACCTAACATTTGTTTAACACTTTATACAACCTCTTCTTTAGAAACCTTTTCTGCATGTATTTCTCATTTATGACTATGCCCACTTCAGAAATCAAGAACAGGCTCAGGGGGGTTATGGTACCAGGACAGTGAAGCTAGTAAGTGAGACTCAAAGGCAGGTTATTTTTTAAATTCAACATGTCTTTCAAGATCCCATACTGCCTATGATAAATGTGCTTGTGTCTGAAGGTCCAGGATGTATGAAGGCACAGTGATATGTCAATATCTTTTAAATAAACTGTAACACTGGACTCTTTGACGCTTCTTAGTTAGAGTGAATTAAACCTGTGTCATGGAGGGTCCAAAGCAGGTCATATATTTCAGAGCCGTCTCAACGATTCCCTGTAGTGCTATTATGTATTCTGTAAGCTTTTAGGCTTAAAAATGATAACCTGGGCTCTGGTCCTGACAGACAAAATAGACCTTTTTTAATATTTAAACACATATATAATTAATATTTGAATAATTAAAATTAATTAACATTTAACGGAGCGTGACATGTGAGAGGTGAATAAAAACATTTCCCAAATACATTTTTTTCATGTAAAAGTACTTCTTCTCATACTGTTGTATATAGACACTATATAAAAATAGATTTTAAAAAACCCTCCTCTGAATGAAAAGGCGGTTTGGGGATCCCTGAGGCGTATCTGTAAACCGTGGCCCCACCAATTTGGAAATTGTTGTTCAAAGGTCACATCTCTAGCTTGCTGCTGACCACTGATGACGCAGACATAGGGTAGAAACCGGGAGATGTGTCACGGCTGATGACAAATAGTTATTCTCCTAGGATGATCAGAGATATACCAAACCTGTCAATTTTGCTACAGATGTGTAATTTCCACTTTCAAAGGATCTGCATCTGAGAATTGATCTCGATTTTATGGTCAGCTCATTTCCTTGGCATGCTGACTGACGCTGACTGACCGGAACTGAAAGAACAGCAATAAAATCATTGACATGTTTGCAGCTCTCCCTGGGATTTCTGATCTTCAGAAACGGAGTTTATAGCTCCTTTTATGAAGTGGGGTGGTCTTGTTAGAGCAAATGAAACATAAAGAAAGAAGATGTTTTATTTAGAGCAGCTGCACCAAGATAAACAGCTTTATACAGCTGGGATTTTCTCAAAACCACCCTGAAGACTGCTAGCCCTCTATTGTTGGTTTTCAATAATGGAAAATAAAAGGAAAAATCTAGCAACTGTCTTTTTAATTTAGTCAGAGTTAATTAACTTGATAATGCAAGCCGAAAAGCATGAATTTTGGAACCTGAGCTATCTGAATTGGCTGAACACAGAACCAATTAACTAGACAATTTCCAACTGTAACATGGAATGGCTAGCAACAGAAATTTCCTGTTAAATAGCTGATGATATTTTCAGGAAAACGCACCTCGCTGTGTTCCCTCTGCCTGGAATGCTTGTCCTTCATTTCTATGCATCCAAACTCTACCCACCTTCACATACCCAACCCCAATGAGATTTCTACTTACTCTTTGTAGTAGAAACAACATTTCTACTCATTATCACTTTACACCTTCCTACATCTATCTGTGCACCTTTCTTATATCTTCTGCTAACACCATTAGCTATTTGGAAACAAAATCAATATCTGACCCTTAAATCTGTCCTCTAACGAGTAGCTTTACAGATCTGAATTAGCCCTGAGAATTTCTGCAACTCTCCCTGTGTTATATCATACCTGCGTCAAAAAATTTTAAATCTCTTTTACAAATTTTTAAAGCTCATAGATTCTTTTCTATCTTTATACTCCATCTTTTTCTACTAAGTATTAGAAGAAGTATCATATGTGATGACATAATGGAGAGGAATCAGAAGTAGAAAATGAAGATTGAGTCACAGTAAAAATTCAGTAAGAGGTACATCTGAGTCAGATTCTAAATGAACTTGAAATAAGGGTCAGCACGTTATCTTTATTAGACACATTTTACAGACAGTGAAATAGATTTAAAGTCACTCTGCTAGTAGGTGGCAGTATCAAGATTACTATATAACCTTCTGTATATTGTACAACGTTGGTCATAGAATATACAGAACAAATGGTTTGATGAATGGTAAGCGATATTTCTCAAACTACTGTTTGGAGAGCTTAGTGTTGCTGTTCATCACTGGCACTTTCACAACCAGCCCTGGTATGATTATAGTGATTCAATTCTGTGTCATCCACAGAAAAAAGTTCTCCAAAAAGGTAAAAATTTCAAAGGAATGCACAGGAAACTATCCAGTGAAAGTCTGCATCAAGAAACTAAAAAAATGAAGACAAGTCTGTCTCTTTCCCCCTTTCTTCCTTTCTCTTTCTTTTCTTACTTCCTTCTCTCTCCTTTCTTCTGCTTTTCTCATCCATTCACTTGCTACCTTTGTGCTATTTCGTCACCCGTTCACCTATTTTCTAGATAGTTCCCTCCAGAGAAAAGACTATAAGATTCAATTTTTCTACCAAATAGTGAGATTAAATTGATAAGATTGCCAGTCTTACTTATGGGTAAGATTATAGCCAAAGGGAAATGGAATTAAAATAAAAGTCATAAAAATACAGAAGAGGTGCTCTCTATTAATTCTTTCTTTGTTGTCCTTATCTTCAGAGAAGGGAACTGTATCCCTCTTTTATATCTTGCTGTCTTTTGTGTTAATTTGTCACAGAAAATAATAAATGAGATAACACAATAACACAGTCTCATGTATGACACTGGTCCCTTGGTAGGTATTTACAATTATTATTTAGTTTTCTCTTCTAGTTTCAGTTCTGGTTTTGAGTATCAATGTTTAGGAAATCATGTGTCTGGTTGTGTTAGATCAATGGTACCCCATCATGGATACATTTTAAAATATAGGAACCTGACTCTCTCCTAAACTTACTAAGTTAGAATTTCTAAGACGTTAAAAAGCAAATGAACCTAGCTCTCTGGGAGGCCGAAGTGGCTGGATTGGGTCTCATAGGTGGTCTCACAGGTTTGAGACCAGCCTGAGCCAGAGCGAGACTTCATCTATAAAAATAGCTAGGCATTGTGGTGGGCGCCTATGGTTCCAGCTACTTAGGAGGCTGAGGCAAGAGAATCGCTTCAGCCCCGCAGTTTGAGGTTGCTGTGAGCTGTGATGTCACGGCATTCCACCGAGGGTGACAAAGTGAGACTTTGTTCAAAAAACAAACAAACAAACAAACAAATGAACCAACCAAACTTCCTGGTTAGGAACACTATCTTAGTTACAAAGACCTTCACTTCTACCCACTCTCACCACTATTGTCCTCTCCATGCCATCAGAGACTTGGGCTTTCTTTGTCATCACTACCTAGTGACTAGAATAAGTTTGCTATAGATGGGCACTCAAATAATAGCTATTGAAGGTTGAGTCAGGCAGCTACCTGCTTGCCTATGAGCTGAATTAGTTCTAGTCCCATTTGTGTCATTCTTTTCTTCAGCAGATTTCTGACATAAAATCAGACACTCTAGACTCAGCTTAGTCTATTTCTTTATCCACAAGGATGTAAAACAATGTGCTATCTGAGGATCGTGACCCTAAATCTCTCTCTGCCTCATACAGGCAATCTCCTTAGTTATCCATATTTATATCCATTCATTTTTTTCCTTTTCTAGACAATATCATTCCTGATTTTTTACCATGTACTAGTGAATTAAAAGTGTTTTTTTAAATGAATTTGTTTATTTCTATTGCAATCTCTTCAAAGCTAACTTATGCGGAGAAAGACATTTAGTTATTTCCCCTTAAAGTCTTCTCAGCCAAATTTAGGATGATGAGTAAAGAGAAAACTTAGCAAACAACTTACGTTTTGTCCAAAAAATCCATGAGCGGTCTTAACACGATTTCTGCATCCATTGCTGCACTGTTCTTATTAGAGGTGGCGTTTCCATTTGCTCTCATGTGATTCAGTTCAAAACTCATCTGTTTTATACACTCTTCAATTATAAGCTGGAAACTAAAAAGAAAGAACATAAATTCGGGAATAAAAGTAAACATTTTGCCCAAGTCCCCTTCAATTCTACCTGGAGGCATTTGAGCTGTTTTAAATGGTGTTAATTCCCTTGCTCATTTGTTTTCAAACTCATTGTTCAGCTGCAAATGATTTTGCTACAAAATGAAAGCTTACTGGGAGCCCCTGTATGTTAAAGCAGTTAATGTTAAATCCATATGAATTGGGGTTCACTCAGCCCCTATCTCTGACAGTTAACAGCTGAGATGCTTCTCTGAGCACCATTTGGGAAAATGGCTGCTCTGGAAAGACACTTCCCATCTGGATACACCTTTTTCATTTGGCCTCTGTGACTTTACACCTTCTTGGCTTTCTCCCCAACATTACTGGCTGTTCCTTCCCAATTACCTGACCTCTAATCATTGCAGTAGAGTTGCCAGATTTATCAAATAACAACACAGGATACCTAGTTACATTGCAATTTCACAGAATGGATATTTTTAAATACATATGTCCATGTCATATTTGGGACAAATTACACTAAAAATTGTTCATTGTTTATAGGAAATTCTATACACGGGGCATTCTGTATTTTATCTGGCCATCTGCATTGTGATGCTTTGGGCTTGACCCTTGGACCACTTCAATTGTCTACTAGCAGTCACTTCTTTGGCAATCACATCTAGTCCCCTGGATTCCAACTCTCTATTAATGCTTCCCAAATTTAAATCTACAGACCTGATTTTTACTCCAAATGCCAGACTGTTTTATTCAACTGCCTGTGTAGCTTTTCCTCTTGCAAGTCTGATGAGTTTCTCCCATCTGACATCTCTTAACAAATAACTGTATAGTTTCCAACAATAGAAATAATTGTAACACATACGCAAGCAGACAAGAGAAAAACACTTAGAAGAACTAAGATAAGTGAAAGCTTGAAAAATGGTCAAATCATTGGATGATAAAAAAGATGAAGATCATTTTCACACTGTAGTCAAGTCAGTTCCATTCTTCTCCTTCCTCTCTATACAATGATTATACAGTTAATGTTATTTAAGAAGTTATCCAAATGTATGAATTCACCAACTTTCATACAGAAGTTTAGGAATAATCACTACATATCTCTTCATTATGAATTAATAGAATACACACATTTGTTTATTCATTCATACATGCCTACATTCTACAAATAATTAATAAATATTATGCACCAATTATCATTGAAGTTGCCGAGTACATCAATGGACAAATCAGGCACATCTTCTGGTTCTTAATAGCATGTACAAGACATTTTATTTTAGCATTTATATTATGAAAATATTTTAGTTATCCTGTTAAGTATTGTATTCTTCTACCTTTTTATTTTACCACCTATACTGGGAAATCCTCAATATATTTTAGATTTTCACAACTTGGGCACTTTCATTGTTCCTGGGCCTTTTATTGCAAATTTATCAATATATTGGTCTATAATTTTGAACGTTTATTTGAGGCATGAATCTACTTCTGCCACCATGTTTGACCTGTCTCCATATTTAGCTTCTGATTTCTCTTTGGCTTCCTTTACTGTTGACAACACCATTCTTGCCCATCTGGACATGACTTGTATTTGGTTCCATGATCTTTGGATTTCCTCTGGCCCCTGTGGATGTGGTTCATTTTATGGCTCTCTGCATATTTATCTGCTGCAAAGGAACATTCTCTTCCATGCTCTCATACAGGAGAATCTAAATCTATACTATTTGGCTTTCAATTGACTGGAGCTACCCTTGGACTTTTGTGAGGTAGTGGTTGCAAAGGAGGGCAGCAGTAGGGATGGAGGGCAAAGTGGAGAAGGGGGTAGATTTTGTGTTAGAGTTAAAGGTAGTAGATACTTGGGCAAATAACATTGGAAAATACCCCAAAGTTGCCACTAAAGTCATCATACAATGGTAAATTGTAGCTAAAAGTACCTTTTTTAATTTTTTTTTTATTAAAGCATAACTGTATACATTTATGGTGTACAATTTGATGATTTGATATACAATATAGAATGCTTACATCAGACTGATTAACATAACCCTCATCTCACTTACTTATTTTTCATGGTGAGACATTTATAATTTGCTCTTAGTTATTTCGAAGTTACCCTTACATTATATACATTTTTGTGAGATCCCACCAAATTAAATGTACTTTTTAAAAATAAAATATTTATGACAAAATTTTATAGAGGTGGTTAACATGTAGAGAATATTTTGTAAATACTTTATAAAATTTTTCAAATAAAGGTACATTTAGCTACAATTTCTTATTTTTCCTATGTCTGGTGACTTTCGGGGTAACTTTTGGAAAACTCTGTAGTTAATTTACCATTGGGTCATCCAGTGATCCTGCGGCCTATAATAATAATCACCTTTAAAATAGCTGCTTACTTTTTCAATGCATTGGGGCAGGGACATAAAAAGAACAGGAGGCATGACATTTATATTTCAGTTATGTGACAAGTAGTTTTCCTAAACAGACTCATATTGTAAATTCCAACCAGAAACCAGGTCTGGGCATTGGATGAGGTCTATGAAGGAAGGGTTCTCAGTGCATGATGGCAAATTACATTCTCCTTTTGCATTAATCTGGAGCAAACTAATGCCTGCACCTCATCTAAAAAGTCTTTGTCTCTTTCAATTTCTTTTTCTATCTATTTTTTCCCATCCTCAAAATCTTTTTCTATCCATTTTTTTTTTTTTTGGTTAAAAATGTATTACTTGGCTTGAACAAAAATAGCACCAATAAATAATGACAGATTTTGGGAGCACCCAAATTGGCAAACCCTCCCAGAATAATTCCCATAAAATATTCCTGAATTCTTTGTTTACTTAATCTAGCCAGTCCCTAGTACAAACAGTATCAGTAAAAGGAATGTAGTAAAACAAAACAAACAACAACAAAAAAAACAAACTATAAAATATGTGTGTCAGGAGAAACTTCAGTTTGCACACGTTTTAAAAGTTTGAGCATCTTTGAGGACATGGTTAGGATATCACTGAAGTGTTGTTCCTTAGTGTCTGTTCCTAGGTGAGTGCCCATGACCATGTCAGGAACCCAGGGACCTGAGTTCAAATGTGGGTTTGGCTCAGCCCTAGCTTACTGCAAAGCTGTCCTAACAGCTGCAAGTAGAATTGTCTAATTGTGGGGTTTAATAACATAAGATCATATGGATTTGTACAATTAATTATTCACTTGATTTTAAAGCCTGAGGAAGGGTGTGTTGAGAGTAAAATCTCACAGTTTGACTTCGCAGCACAATCACACTGATCACTGTGGACTTTTCATGAGCTACTCTAAGAATGTGATGTTGGCCTGATTGATAGTGTGAGAAATAAAGCTATAGCAATAAGGATACAATCCTTATTCTTTGTATAAGGAAAGCATGTCATGGCCTGTTTATTCCAATCATTCTAACTGAACCAAGTACTATGTTTTTTCCTGTATTTAAAAAATAATGACAGCATGGGTCCTAGATAGCCCTGGGTTTTAGTATCTAGGCTAAAATCGCTGACTTCATATGAATAAGGCACTTCAAGTGCCCTCCTAAAGGCATCACTCCTTCTTTCATATAAAATTTGACCAGAATTCATATTTGAGCCTTTGCAACCTGCATATTCCCTCCCCAAAACAAAATAAAAAGCACTCGTTCATCAAGATGATTTGGGTATTTTACAGTCATTTAAATGTACTTTATATTCTAGTTTCTCTTCTGTTTAGTCATCTCATTTCCTATAAAGTTCTAAACACCTCTAGCTATTCCTGGCCCACTTTTTCTCCCCCCAGCTTTACTAATAATCTCTAATATTGCCTGCAGAGCTGAAGGCAACAGCCTTTCTGCTAACCACAGATTAATTCTCAACTAGAAAATAGAGAGGCAAGGCTTCAATGGCTGAACAAAGGCCCTGTCACTAAGTGTCCCCCCCATGTCAGAGCCAGTGAGCCCCACATCTCTGGAAGAAACTCTGCCTCTCCAGCCTCGGGCAAGCAGAATCTTCACGTTTCTCATTGCCATCTAGAGTAGGCAGGATCATCCAAGTCAGGTACACGCAACAACACAGAGCAGAGGCTGATCAACTACCCTCGACTCAGTACGGCAAGGCTTCTCTGGCTTTAGCACCTGCGTGCAGAAGGTAGCCTCCACAGAGACAATGCACTTGGCATAAGGGAGGTGTGGACGCACCTCTGATAATAAAGACAGCTTCATTCCTGTATCTGAGAAAAAAAAAAAAAAGGATGCTTCCAGGGTATTTTTCCTTTTAGTCTTTCTGAGTTAAAAATGGTTGATAAGTAGCATATCATCACTAATTCAGAATTTTTCAACTTTTTTAATCTCTCAGGACACTTGAACCTGTACTTCAACTTCCATGGAATATTTAAATTATGTGTTTAAAAAAAAGAGTAAAAAGAAGAATATACTTACTGCACTTTGAATTCCTTTCAAAAATAATTTAATGAATGATCTTTAAACATTTTTGCAGCACTCCTAAGATCCTCTCCCAGCACACCAGTGTGCCACAGCACAACAGTTGAAAATCACTGCACTAAACCTTTATTAATTGTGTATCTTTCTAAAACAGAACAATAAGTGATAGGTCGTGTTCAAAGAAATAACCCCCACCATAAGAGCGATCTTTATAGTCTCATTTGAGCACTGAGCACATAGTTGAAAATAATACAGCAACATTTATTGAACTTATATTTAAAGCAAATTCAATATGAAATTAATGAACGTCTTCAAAGATGCATTAGCTTTTCTATCTACTTTAACATGTGATACTGAGATGAAAGCTTTTTTCCTAAAGGACCAAAATGAAGATGACTTTGAAAGAAGGTGAACATCTCTTTCTTCAGGACCACTCCACAGAAAAATAAGTCCAGATACGTCAGTGGTTCCCAAACTCCTGCCCATGGGGTATTGCATTCAGATTTCTGTTCCCTAAGACCAAGAATTCTGACTTTACTTGGTATAGGGTCAGTCGTTCAGTTATTCTAAAGCGCAACCATGTTGCTGTGTGTGGCACGAACACAACTCAGACTTCTTGTGTATGTAAAATTTTTCTCTCTCCCTCATCCCTTCTCTTTATCCTTTCAGTAGCAAACTGCTAAGTTCTAAACATTAGAATTGCACTTATATAAGAGATAGAGTTTCTGGCCTGGAGGAGGATATAGAGAAGGGAAGGAAGGAGGCAAGTAACACAAAACTCGGAGCACAGTGTTGTAAACGCCACCCAGAGGAAGGATGCACAGAGTTGCAGGGAGTGAGAGACACGACTATCAGACGATGGGCTCATGGAAAATTTTTCAGAGAAAATAATGCTTAGATTGAGAGTTGATGTTAAATGGAGAAGGTATGAATTTATGAGCTGAAACCCAGCACAGTTTGATAATTACTACTGAGGCCACTTACCTTTCACCATAAGTGACACTGAGCTCATCCAGAACCCCATTGAGTTGAACTTGAAGTTCTTTTAGAATATTACTGGCTTCGGGATCTAGCTGCAAAGAGATCATAAGCAGTATTACTTTGGAATTTTGATCAAATAAGTTTTTGTTTTTTTTAATAAGAATTGTGATGATTATATGGTCACGTGGGACAATACCTACATACTCTTTTTACTCTTCTTTCTTTGTCTTTGAAATCAAATGCAAACATTTAGGAAATTGTAAAGAAACCAAAGAGGATTCATATATATGAAGAAAATCATTGAAATCTTGTGCATGCATCATGGCATGCACACAAATAAGAACTGGATAGCAAAGCCTTTGTTGGTTACAGCAATGGGATTCAAAGCATGAGAAAAATATTCCCTGGAACATGATCATCTCCTAATCAAGAAAGCCTAACATGTTACATATTACTTGAACATATGAGTTGCTTCAAAATATATTCCAATCTTTAAATATATTTATTCTTATATATAAATAGGTCCAGCAAAAGTAATTTGATTGCAGTTAAAAATTAAGTTTTGAGTTGTCCCTTGTTTGAGGGGATTTTCATATTTTCCCAACTTTAGAATTCAAAGTGATTGGGTCAAGCCCTCTCAAGTTTCTCTGGAGTGGATAGGCCTGACTATTTTTCCTGGATGCTAATTTGCAATTTAAAGTTCAAGGTTCCAAGTTTCAAATTTTTTTCTGTACATATTTAACTATTTATAGCGTGTGTCTAAGCTTTTGAGCAAATCTGGGGGCAAAAGAAAAGTAACTAGATTAAGATAACTTATTTTTAATGCTTATTCTTATAACAAACTTTAACTTTTCCTTTTATCTGGTTTGTTCTTAAAATAGTGTTAATCAATAGTATAAAACAGCCTGTATTATAAACAAACACAAAAAATGGACACATGGATGTGTTAGCAGCGTTTATTTTTGTGATTAAAGTGAAGGATCAACACATACTTTACCAAGCATTTTAGATGGTTTTATATTGTTTGCTAATTGCATTTTTATAAGTTGTCAAAAAAAACCCCACAAAAATTTAATAATACATAGACGTATTATATCAAGCAGAGAGAAATTCATGTAAAGGGCAATCGGAACTATGCTCTGAAATTGAAATCTAAGTCAGTCTTCCTCTGAGGCTTCAGAGATTGAATTTCCTACTATTGCCATCTTTAGTTCTTACTCAAACTGGTCTACTACTGATAAGAAGAGGATGGGCTAAAGCTCACTTCGGGGAGTAAAAATAATTAAAGCAAGATGTAGTATAAATAAGAGAAACTCAAGAAGGATGCCAAATAAGCAACGGACCCGATATCATGCTGCTGTTTCCTTCTCAAGCTATTTCATTGCTTCCATAGCTGCCCATGATTTATCTGTCTCTTTGGTTGACTTTTCTTCCTCTGTGTACCCCTCCAGTTTTAGTCCTCCAGTTTTTCCTCTTCTAGTCTTCTTTGTATTCCATATTCTCCTTGAGTAATCATGTGCACACCTATGGCTTCAACTGCCGCCCACGTGCTCATGGCCCCTGATCTGTTATCTGTGGTTAGCAGCCTGCCTGAGCATCATGTGTGTGTGCCAAAGGGCCTACCACACTCGCCCACTTTGATGGCCCACACATACCTCGATCGCAGCATATCCAAAACAAAACTCATGACTTGCCAAAGGGTAATTTATTTATTTCCCTTCTCATTTTGTCTGATTTGGTTAATAGCCTCTAATTCTTTAAGGCCGAAACGTGAAAGTCATCTCTGACTTCTATCTTGGATATAAAATACGATGGGTGATGTCTTTGAAATATTTTCTGTCCTTTCCTCCTCATGCCTGATGCAGTGTTTTTCTCATCTAAGGTACTGCAATCATCTCCAAGTTGTGTTCTTACTTTCTGTTTTTCCTTTCCTTTTAACTGTTCCTAGAGTTATTTTCATAAAACCCAAATAGGAACATGGCACTTGATTACTCTTTAAACTGACTTTCAACTAGGAAAGTGCTGGAAGCAATTTCTCACACAATCTTACCTGTACTCTTGCTATTTCTTCTCTTTTGAAAAGATCCTTCTTCTCCAATCCTTCTATTGGACCAGAATCTATTCACCTTGTAATGTCTAGTTCAACTTAAAACATGTGGTTGAAAAATCAGTGAAAATTTCCTAGTAAATCCAGCAGTAGGGCACAGCCTCAGAAATGCCCACTTTGTATTGTGTGTCAGCATGGATGCTGGGGTGTGTGGTTAGAAAGAAAAGAATACATGGTCCTCTCTCTTGCAAACAGATGTGCCCCTGCTCTAACTGTGCCACCTGCTTTTCATTTCTTTTTTATATTCCTCTCCCAAAACTTACATGATCATTTTCAGAGACAGACAATGTATTTTCTTTATCCCATTCATCACTGCATGAATGTTATGCTATAAATTCAAGCTCCTAACTTCTTGGTTTCAAACATTGAACACAGTAGCTATCGTCTGTCCTAATGAAAGAACCTGTCATTGTGTTTCAGGACAAATAAATGCCTTTGACATACGTTGTGTTTTTCAGCCTGGCCAACAGAAGGGGTGGGGGAAGATTGATTGTCTTATACTTTATAATCCACTCCATGTAGTTTCAAGTGAGAAAATACAGAGAAAATTTTGGATTTTTCTCTTTCTCTGGAATGACTTTTTGTTTAGTTACACCTTCAAGTCTTATTTTTTTCTCCCAGTTTGAACGGTGTTTCCCTTTTTCAGCTACACCAACTACACCACCCCTTTACTTTGTGCATTGCTAACAAGGTTCTTGTCCTTATAACCTCATGATTTCAGAAGAAGAACAATATTCAAAAATCCCATAGTTAAACATTCTCCTTTTTCCAGGTGGGTAAAACTAAGACCCAAATAAGGTGCCTTATTGTGGGGATTACATGGGGATTGAGGAACAGTGCTCTTACAGGCTGTTTCTCTCCTGAAAATGTACAGTCAGAAAGCAAACCTCCCCAAGGTTAATCATGTCTGGAAAGAAGCTAGGCCTTATTCGCTGCATCTATGCTGGTTGACTAATGGTGAAACTGGACAGAGTAGGGGTAATTCAAGAAGAGAAGCAAGGAGAGGCTTTATGCTCAGAATTTCATTCTATACACACTGCCTTTTCCCCTGTCTGACTCTGTCTTTCCTGTTTGGCTGCTGGTTCATATTCCTACATCTCTAATGAACCACTGTTCAACAACGAGAATATATCTGCTCAGTCAGCTGAATTCAGTACCTGTTGGTCAATGTCAAGGGTTGGGGACAGAACGCCTCAGGGAGCTGTTAGCGCAAAGTGCTTCGGGACTACTCGGCCCAGGAGAAGAGGGAGATGCACTGGGCTAAACAGGTTCAGTTTTCCTAGTGAGTCCATTGACTTAGGGTTTTAGGGCAGGAATAAGCAATCACAAGATAGCAAAGAGGATTTATTATGAAAGAAGGTAGTGAAACTATTTCTTTCCCTCCTGGCTGTGGCACATATATTCTCTCCTCAAGTTTTCTTAAGGTTCAGAGAGAGGTTAGTTTAAAAAGAGACGTAGCAGCACGTGAGCGACCCTGTGAGTGCTCCAAAAGCTCCTGGGAATCGGGTTAACAAGAAGCACCAGGCTGAGCCTGTGTTTCACCTGCATGTGGGTTGCCAGCAGAGAAACCTCGCAGCCTCCTCACTTGCACCTTTCCTTAATTTCACAAATTTTATAGCATAAGCAGTTAGCTGCACTTAATACAGTAGTAGTGCTGGATTCTTAATCTTGTTTATTAAATCTCCTCAATGCAATTTGCCTTTCTGGCCCTCTTTATTCTTTTAATTTTCTATTAAGTCCAATTTGTGAACTCTAATCGCAGAGATGGTTAAGAGGAGAAAGAAACCAGGCAATATTTGCATGCTGCCAAAATCAAAGGCCAGCACTTAAAGTGCTCAAGTTTCCTTATTACCCAGTACTATGAAACAGAAAATAACGGATTACTTTTACTGAAGTCAGTCACATGAGGTCTCATTTTTGAGCTTTATCTACATACTAAGAGGCTAAAGGTAGGAGAAGATTTAATTATAACTTTCATTTGAGGGATAGCTTCAGGTTTAGAAAGGATTGTTTCTTTTCTTCCCCAAACCTTATCTCTCTAATTGCTCTGACTCCTCTTAATGACCTTGAAGTTCTTTGAGGGTGGGGTCAGCGTCTTAGTAAATATGATCTCTCTGGTGCCTGGTAAAATTTACAGCTCATAACAAGTGCCAGGCAAATAAATAAATGTTTGTTGAACGAATTAATGAAGGAGTAAACTCTGCCTTGGTGTTCAGTGTGCTCTGACCTCTGTTTTTCATACAGCAGCCCCAAGGGAAAGAGATGCTTAGAGTGGCTTAGGCAGATATGTACCATCTGGCTTCCAAGTATCTTTCATTAGGTGCTAAAAAGTATCTCTGCACTAATGGTTGTTTTACAAGGACTCTTACTATTTGTAAGTTCCATGAACTCAAACTAATCAACAAAAAAAGAGCAAGCAGTCCCATCTGTCACTGGGCAACAGACATGTCTCTGAGCAAGACAGATGAATGGCTAACAAACATATGAAGTCAAAGGCATTTTTTAAGTACCTTATTTCCTACTTCAATTCCTGCCCTTCTGCAGATAAAGCAAATATACATAGCCCACAACAAATTCTTAAATTAAGCAGAGAGAACTTTGACACTGCTTTAAAAGACATTTTAAGAACTAAAAAAAAATGATATAACTGGTTAAAATTATTTTCTTATCTATTCTGATATAATTTTATAATTTAACTTACTCTATAATTTATTTTGTAATTACTGTAAAAGAGAAAAAACAACAGATTGCTGATTCTCATTAGTATATTAAATAGTAACATATCTATTGACAATAAAGAGAAAAGGTGAGACAGATCAAAAAACCTCAACATAAAGTTTGATACAATTACATGTAAGTATAAAGGCCAGAATGTTAAAACAAAATGTTGGACTTTTGTATATGACTGCAAAATGACTACCTATATTTTGGGATTTTTTTTTTTTTTTTTTTTTTGAGACAGAGCCTCAAGCTGTTACCCTGGGTAGAGTGCTGTTACATCACAGCTCACAGCAACCTCCAATTCCTGGGCTCAAGCGAGTCTCTTGCCTCCGCCTCCCAAGTGGCTGGGACTACAGGCGCCCGCCACAATGCCCGGCCATTTTTTGGTTGCAGCCGTCATTGTTGTTTGGAGGGCCAGGGCTGGATTCGAACCCGCCAGCTCAGGTGTATGTGGCTGGCGCCTTAGCCTGTTGAGCCACAGGCACCGAGCCATATTTTGGGATTATTACTATGAATATTTAATACAAATATTGCCTGCTTTATTGCATGCTGTGCCCATGTCCATTCAAATATATTGAATCCTATGCAACTTTAAGACTCAAAACATGGAAAGAAATCTGGTTAGGAGGAATAGCTCAAGTTAAGATGATGGGGGTATTCTAGGCTATTTTCTAATTACCTGGTTTCTTTTCTGAAAGAATATAGCAGTAATTCTGAAATTGTGGTCCCAGACCAAATAGCACCACCTGGGAATTTCTTATAAAGGAAAATCTCTGGGCCTTGATCCAGACTTACTGAATCAATCACTCTGGGCATAAAGTTCAGCAATGTGTGTTTTAATAAGCTCACCAGCTAGTTCTGATGTATGTTGAAGTGCAAGAACTTCTGGCATGGAGTACCACTTCCTTAAAGGCAATAATTTTCAATTCCATGTTGCCTCAGTATGTATAAAGTTGAGAGGATAGAGTCAAGTGAAAAATAATGGAGGCAAGCTAATTCTTTCCGTTCTGGTTTGGAGTTTCCTAGCTAATGACTGAGTCCATATGGCTCATAGAGTTTCAATGAGCTACATACATACACCTTTGAGAAATCAGATGGAATTTCTAACTGACACATCAAATCAACCATTAAAAATTAAAAATAATATAGACATGTATCTATAAAACAAAAGAATAAATCAATTGCTCATTAAAATATATACCCTCTTAGGACACATTTTTATCATCCAGATTCCTTGGCCCTTTGTAGCCTGGACATATATAAAATCTCTCACATAGGGAGATTTTACCACCATGAGATGAGTCAGAAAATTCAATCCTTTTTGGAGACAAATCAATAAAAATAGCATTATCATTGTACCTAATTTGTCTGGCTTGTGGTCAGCAGAATTAAAGAATTTAGCTGAACAAACAACCTCCCTTTCCCCTAAATGTCTTCAAAATATCTAACTAGAATTTGAAATACTATTAATAGTTAGCATGCTATGGATAACTACAGATTCTATCATTTAATGTGATTTTACCAATATGATCATTAAAGAAATAATGCATCTTTTAAATCAATTACAGCAACATAATATAGAGCTTCATAACTATCTTATCACTTCCTGAAAAGAAATTAAATTTTTGATTAGGTTTCTTCTAATCAAATTAGATTACAGATCAAGAAAATGTAAATAAATTTTCTCCATGGGATGTAACAGTATGTTTTAGTAACAAAATGAACATAGACTAATTATTTATTTGCAATTGATATACTCTGAATCATATTCATAAAATAACTATGGTACTAAAATAACATAAGATAAAATATGTTTTTCGTTTTTGAGCTATTTGAGCTACTGTAGGATAATAAAATAATCATATACCAAAGAATAAAATTATTACATGGCATCTTACAATAATTTTGCTGTTATTGTATCATAAAGAAACAGGTCATGTAGTGTAAAGATGGTGGTGAAAATAATTTAACTTCTGGCTCAAGCAAGTCCATAACATGGGTTGGCTATTTTATCTATTTTACACATTAAAAAATTAAAAAATTACACATTAAAAATCACTTGAGGTAACCAAGCTACTTAGGAGGCTGAGGCAAGAGAATAGCTTAAACCCAAGAGCTGGAGGTTGCTGTGAGCTGTGATGCCATTGCACTCTACCAAGGGCAACATAATGAGGCTCTGTCTCAAACAAAAGTTCAATTTATATTAATATATTAATTCAATATATTAATGTTAATATAAATAAATGTATACTATATAAAAAAAATTACTTGAGGTGCTTTTTCCCCCCCAAAAAAACAAAGAAAAAAAAATAGACTCTGGTCCTCATTCCTAAAAGTTAGTATTTCTTCGTGGTTTTTGGAGATTTTGTTTTTAATGTTCTCTAGAAAAGTTAGAAGTGTTATACCAAAACAATCTGTTGATTTGTATATAGAGAAGGGTGTTGGAAAGTCACTCTGCAGGAGAAGACACTAGTGGCTTGCTCTTATGTTTTGAATTTTTCCTAAATAAGGTATTAGAAAAGAAATATGCTGACACAGGCCACAGGATAGGGTACGTATAGTTGTTTCACCGCGATTGCTTAAGTGACTGCTTTTGGAGCCATTGTCAACAACATAATCCCAACATTGCCACTGTGGTAAGCCCTGTTTCCATTCTGGACTCCAAAGAGAAAGCAGAGTTTTCTATCAAAAAACTTTTAAACACTCTTCCTTTCTGTTTTCAGAGGGAAAAAAGGCTGGCCCTGTAAAGAAAGAACAACGTCCCCACAACACAGTGATCAGGCTAAAGCAGCAGAGAGCTTGAGCATCATGCAATCGAGCCTGCGAGCAGCCGCACCTTGCAGACAGTGTTAGAGGCAAGCAGTGCTGTTGTTGGAAGCCAACTAGTGAACACGTGGCATTAAAAACTATTTTGAGCAAACTCACAAGCAATCATTTACTATTTAATTTTTGTATCAAGAAGTGCACAACCTAGCATAGATGGTAGGGCCAAAAGAATAAGATACTCTTAAAAGAAGAATAAAAAGGACTAGGTTGGAAAGGTCCTTAGCAATTCCAGTTAAGGCTTTATAACCACTTCCACTGTGAGAAAAAAACAAAACAACAACAACAAAAAAAACTCGGAATTGGCATTAGTACAACCCATGTATAAGCTTTAAAAACCATTGAACATGTCTGTACTAAGTTCTGTATTTATTTCTCATATCTAAGGATGAATTATTTCCAATCAAATTCCTTTTCATCTTTACAAAAGCATCAAGTTGAAGAAGGCTTTTCAGATATTGTAATATCTGCAGTATAGATAACTGTATTAGAAAAACTCAGCCAGTTATTTTGAAATGCTGCTGCCTAGAGAAGGCTGAGTATAGCAACCAGCAATTATAACATAATTCTGTATTAATCTTATTTCTGCCCGGGAATATGCACATTACACTCAGACTGGGATTCGGGTCTTTCTCCTGATAATCTATTTACCAATGCTGACTAGGCCTGCCGAAAGCATGTCCTTAGCAATTAAAGACAAGAGATGAAAATGAAAGGGGATAAGAGAAAAGAATTATGCATAGAACAATATATAAAAGAGATAGTAGAAGCAAGAAGAAGAGGGTAAAGAGAGGGAGGAAGGAGATGAAAAAATATTTAAATGTAGGAAAAGAAAGGAGTTAGGATCAATGCTCTCTCTCTTGGCCAGATTACTTTGTTAGAAGCTAGGCATTAATTTCCTTATACTTGTTTATTTAATTTTCCCTTCAAATTATGTTAGAGAAGTTTAGCAAATAGACTTTGCAAGACTTATGAAGGCAAAAGGCACCAACTTAGTATAATATTTCTGTTTTCATTATTTTCACCAGTCAGGAGAGTTCTGTGATTGACTCGTACATTTAAAATTAAAACTACTATGTGAAACCTTCACATTTCAAACTAGCAATTTTATCTGAAATAAGGAGTCCAGTTTTGCTTGGTAAATAAGCCAGCCCACACTACCTTTAGTTGGTAGGTAGCTTAGCCAATACAATTTCCTTTAAGTGTAGGTCTAATTTGTTTGGTTGGTCTGCCTTTCTAATTTGTCTGGTTAAATTCAGCTCAGCCATATATTATTCACACTAAATTTCAAACACAGAACAGTAATGAAATAGTAGCAGCATAAGGATAAATGTCTATAAATATGACATTTTAAATATAATGTATTCTTAAGTGATATGTGGTCTTTAAAATTCACTGAAAGGAGGTAGTATTTCCCACAAGACATCAATAATTTCTTCACTACTTTTTTAAACGGTAAGTGGACTTGAAGTCTTAATATAAAATATCACTAAAATTAACATGGAAATCTCAAGTGATGATCCCCAATGGCTTGTATTCATCTAATTCAGCAGAAGAATTTAAAAATGAGATTGATGTTCTCAAACTTTGGCAAAAGCATTAACATACTTTTAGGGAATGAAGTCCTATTTTATATAAATTAAACTGAGCTAGCAATGGAAGCATAGCACCTAAAAAAGTTCATTTAAAAAAAAAAAGTATTGCACCCTCACACATACATCCTAGTGCTTCTCATTTGAGGGATGCTACATAGCAAGTCTTTTTCAAAAGACTGACAAGGAAACAGACATTGGGAGAAATGTATAAATCTTTCGTTGGAGTTTAGAGCAAAATCCCATGTGAAGAGGCCAATCTCAAAAGAAGCATTTATAGCCCCATAAATGAAGAAATAAGAAGGATCTTTGTTTTGAAATCCAGCCTCGCTTTACAAACCTCTCATATCCTTTATCATAGAAAGGAACAATGTAAACAAATCTTAAACAGAAATACTTATACACATATTATTAACATAGCCACCCTTAGGATTGTTTCCTGGGGGCCAGGTGTTTTACAGCTCTCCCTCTTGGCATCTTCTTCATTCCTCAATCCCCAGATGCTCACATCAGTTTGTGAAAGAAAAGACTCTGGCAGGCAGAGAGAGGCAGGTGCACAGCTAGTATTTGGCTGTCTGTCTGTTCCAAACAAGCAAATGGGACTAAGTAAGAATTGCAATGGTCTTTAGGTGTGTGTGTCAGGAAACAGCCAGGTAAAGGGTAAGATGCTTACTAGCACAAACCTCATAAGAGAATCTTTCTCCTTCCTTCTTCTGCTCGGGGAATTGCAAGCAAAGATGTTGGACAAAGACATCACACATTACAGACACAGCACACAACACATTTTTGACAGAACTTATTTGAGGTGAAAAATAAATCACTAACACATAAAAAGCCACTAGCACCACAAAGCATATTTCAGAACAACATTGGTATCAACCTGACATAATACAAGACAGTAAAAGACATTTACAATTTGTAGAACTTTATATATCATTAGCATATATACTTACATATACTTGATTATACCCCCCCTTTACACTTTGTATTTGCTAAAGTGGTCTGTTGTTGGCAATAGTCATTTTAGTTATTCATGGGATTTTAGATTATCATCATTTTCTGTTTTTAGCTAAGCCATGTTAAAACTTGATTAATACACTTTCTACAGCTAGCGCTACACAGCTAATGATCTGTAAGTAGGTATTATATAAATGTAGGCATAAAGACACACCCACCTCTTTTCCTCCCATGGATTCAAACATTTTTTCCAGCTGGACTCGTAATTGTTGAATATTGTTCATCAAGATGCAGGGCTTTAAATAAAAAGAAGGACATTGTCAGTAATATTTATATATTAAATTACTGAATGAGTTTAACTTAAAAGTGGTAATTACTGACTACCACTGTCATTTCTGCAAATTTCAATATTATGGTTGTTAACAGCTAAGCATGGAAAGGGAAAATATAATGCCACTTTGGGGAATTAAAACTTAATAACATACTTAGACAATAAACTGTTGCAGACTTGCTACTTAAGATTTTTTTTTTTTTTAGAGACAGAGTCTCACTTTATCGCCCTGGGTAGAGTGCCGTGGCGTCACACTGCTCACAGCAACCTCCAGCTCCTGGGCTTGAGGGATTCTCTTGCCTCAGCCTCCCGAGTAGCTGGGACTACAGGCGCCCGCCACAGTACCCGGCTATATTTTTGTTTTGCAGTTCAGCCGAGGCCGGGCTTGAACCCGCCACCTTCGGTATATGGGGCTGGCGCCCTACTCGCTGAGCCACAGGAGCCGCCCTACTTAAGATTTTTTTATCTTTAACATGGTAGCATTTCACACAAACATTACCTATATTATTTTCATAGATATATTTTATGAAAAACACTACCATTATTTCACTATCTAAATACTCAAACATCATCTGAATATTTTAAATCCAAGAGAATTTTTTTAAAAAAATACCTTTAAATTCATTCTTTGGCTATAGCTAGACCCTATGCTGGTATTCTAGGCCCTTTGTTTCTAGCTCTAATCCACGTATCCCTTCTCATTTTCATTTTGCTTTATATCTATCGTTCAGGTTAGAGCTTTCCTGTTCCTAGATTTGCTTTTTATCCCTCACTTGGCATTTGTTTTATATTACTTATTGGTTGAGTTGCTTTTCACTTTCTCCCCAGCTAAACTTCAATACACTGCACGGGGTTCTGTGCCTTTTTCTGCTTTTCTTATTCACAGATTACTGTACAGCACTTTACACGTAATGCACACTTAAAAATGTTTCTCAACTTGTTTCCAAGGAGGCAGAAATACAAAAATAACAAAATGCAAAGCTTGGTGACAGGGCTAGATGTGAACTTAGAATAATTAGTTTATAATTGGAAAACAGAATTCAGAATAGTCACAGAATCTTTACTATTTGCTGTGCATTGATTTGTGAGAACCAGGAAGATGAAAACACAAGAAAGGAAAGTATGTGTCTGCCAAGTTGCTGGGAAATAAGCCAACGGTGAGCCAGAAAGTCAGGCAAAGGACTCACGAGATGTCAAGGGAGATGCCAGCTCTCATCAGTGGAAAGGTTTTATTATTGCCTTCCATGTTACTGATCTTTGAAAAACTTTCTAGTTGACTCTTGAAATGACCACATTCGAACTTCCATTTATGAAAACAATTTCAAATTCTGTTCCCTTGATTCCAGTTGATTAACTTTTATTTTTTTCACCCAGGTGTGTGACATTTATCACCCAGAGATTCTGATCTAGTAAGCTGAATCAGAATGCTTCACAAATGATTCTGATCCCTAGCCATGATTGACAAGTACTGAGATTCTGATCTAGTAAGCTGAATCGGAACGCTTCACAAATGATTCTGATCCCTAGCCATGATTAACAAGTACTGAGATTCTGATCTAGTAAGCTGAATCGGAACGCTTCACAAATGATTCTGATCCCTAGCCATGATTGACAAGCAGGTATGATCAAGTTTTCAGGACATTCATCACCTTGACTCAAAATCTACAGAGTAAGCCAATGAACTGTTTTTGTTTTGTTTTGTTTTTTTCCATAAAGAAATAGGGTTTTATTTCTTTTTAATTGCAGGTATAGTTTGAATTTGGGAAATCCTACTAGGGAGAAATCCAAGATCAAAGTAAGACCATGACTTATAATGAGAGGCAGGGAGACTACATGGATGAAAAGTCTTGGTTAGACCCTTGGTTCCCATGGGTCTAAATTTGCAGGGTAGAATCTTCCGTGATTATTTGATATTAGCCTTTAAGCTTCTCTTTGTTGGCATATTTAACAGGACTCTAGTAGTAGCTTTATAAAGACCATGGCCAAAATTCCTTAATATGGCCTTTTCTGAGGAAAAAGAGCTACTAAGTACAAACCGAACACAGGCAGTTGGGTGCACTTGACATGGATTGCTATTGACCCCAAGTGAGGCTACAGAGGAAAAAAGAGATGTTGTTATCTGAGGGGAGATAAATATGGGACTAAAGCTTTCCCTGACCTTGAAATGTTCACGGTTCAATTTTATTGAATCAATTTGTCAAATCACTACTGAGATCTAGATTACACATTCTACCTTAATTTAATCATAAACTAGCTTTTACTTAAAACAGAAAAAAAAAAAGAAATCTATAACAAAAGGACTAGTAACTAATTTAGACATATTGTATTGAAGAGTTTAGTAGGATAAAATCACTTCTGTTTGACGTTGTATCTCTTATTTGTACATTTTGACCTTTTTTTTTCTAAAAATATGCATTTCATTTTGTCTCATTCTAGAACAAATTTAGGGACCTGAAATGAGATGAGTATGAAAGTTAGTTCTGTTCATACTGGGGAAATTTCTACATGGCTAAAGTATTTCTAAGCTGAAAAAGATTTAAAAATTATTCAACATAAAGTAATTCTGATTTCAATAGTGATACTTTTTTTATATTTTGACATGTGGGGTGAAATGGTTGAAAATATTTTAACCCATTTCCAATTTAAAATGTCACAGTAGAAAAATATTATTCTGATATGAACATTTTATTTAACTCTGGTATTTGATTCTGGCCACGGAGAAATCAAATTTCATGGTCAAATCTTGAATGATAGCCATCTTTAGAAGTTTCTAGTTCAATTTTCAAATGAAGTAGATACATTGAGAAAGTTTAGTATACAAGTTTCAATGGTCTTGATACTGAAATGTTGATAAATCTGTAATAGTAGTTGTATGTACTCATGCAAATATACGAAAGCACTTCAGCTTGTCTCAGCTGAAGTTATAAACCAAATAGCTAAGTGATATTCTTTTATAAAAGCTAAAATGGTAGTTGGCATTTAAGCAACAGAGTATAAGGCTAGTCAAGACATGAGTAATTATGGAAGAAAGGCATTAAGGGAAGAAACAGAATGTTCTAGTACTATAATGTATGCAAGGGCTTTTTTCCCTCTTTATAAAAATTTAAATTTTGAAAGTATAAAGCATACTGAAAAACTACATAGAATAAAAGACTGATTTATAATTTTCATCTTTGTTTTTTGAAAATAAAATATATTATAGTTAATACATAAAGTGGAAGTCTCTAGGGGCTTTTCCAAGCTAAGTTTCCTTTCTGAAGGGGGCAGGAATCAGCTTAAGTAGTTCACAACCACCTTTCAAAATCTGCAATTTAACCATCATCATATAAATAGAATCTTTTCTGAAATTATCAGGCACTCTTTGGATTTTCTATGTAACAGTTTAGGCGTGCATTGTCATTTAATTAGGAATATATGCTTTCAAGAAATAAGTACCTCTCTTGCTTTTAGAATACTTATAATCAATGGCAATTAGAAACCACTGCTGAGATGTCTGGACATTCAAACAAATGTTAATTTACGAGAGAGCAAATGTTAATTTACGAGGGAGCATGTTAATTTAGGAGAAAGGGGCATCTTTTGGAATTCTGAAGAATCATTAGGACTGACTTGAACTGTCAGCAAGAGGTCAATGAGGTTTCAGGGAGAAGACTAGTGGCTTTCTTTAGAATTCTTGCAGAATTGCTAATAGAATTGATAGAATTGATTTTTTTTTTTTTGAGAGGAGAGAAGGCTACTTTTTCTCCTAAGAAAATATTGTACTTATTTTTTAACCACTCGGTTTTTCAGTGCTGCTATTTTTTAAAATTCCTACTATGTTGCCAACATATTTCTTCTAATATTACTAATTGAATAGCAAAGCTTCCCCCTTTCATCATAAAATAACACTGACTACATTCCAAATAACTTCAGTTTATCTTGCCTCTTTTTTGCAAGTTTTATTAACTTGTAACACTCATTTGGATTTGATAAATATTTCCTTAATCGTGAAAAAGGGCTAAATTAATAATTCAGAGTAGAAATCAGCATCATTCAATACATTGTATTGAATCTTTTTCAATTCATCTGAAAACTGAAAGACTGAATTATCCCACTTTTAGTATTGATGCCAAAACAAAACTAGTTGGTGCCAATACTCATCTAGTTTTTAACTTTCCAATCCTCACCTCTAATATTTTATGAATATATGGATTTTCATTCCTTATCAATATGGAAAGCTACAAATTGGCTACATCAAGACAATTGACCTTCCTGTGATTAAAACCAGCTCGAGGTTACTAGAGAAGTTCCCAAACCATTCCTTGAGATCTCTATTTTTTAATCACCCTATATGAAAATAGAAAGTAAATAATTTCTCTTGCTTACTCACAGCTTGAAGAAGTAAATCTCAACTGAGAAATACTTGGGAGTAGAGACATTTTTACTTACCACGTTTTCCTTATCACAATAGGAACTGAAATCACTTGATACAATTGCAGCATACTGGACCAGCACTTTGTTGATGGTCTAAGAAAGAAAACATTGTGAAATTTACCCAGGTATGTGGTTTTCCATATATGCTATCTGGGTTAATGCTAAGTTATGCAAACTTTTCCTATGTCTTTTTCAGCTAAGATGGGGCATAAGCAGTGACTCAATCTAAGCCTTGCTAAAAGAATGATCTCAACTTTAGAAGATAATAATTAGACCTCTGTGGCAACCTCCTCTACTCTTAGATAATTCTTGTTATGAAATGATCTATAATGCTCTCCCTCTGCTCCCCAAATACATATCATATGCTTTGAATAACATCTTATGGTTTCTACCCCTCCTTCCTACCATTCCAAAATTCTTCATGGTGGTCATTTTCTGAATTTTCTCAGATGTTCCTCAATCCTTCATTTATAAGTGGGGTGAGAGTATTATTCACCCCACTTATAAATGCACTCACGTGGGATGCATGCCTCTTAGTAATGAGTATTTTCAATAATTTCCTGTGATATAGAGCCATACTGAGTATGATCAAAAACTCTTAAAACCTAAACTTTCAGCTTTCATGGTATTACATTATTTCTGCATCCCTTAATTCATTTACCTTTTGTTTATCATGTTACTCATTGCCTAATCTTTCCCCCATCTGTCTTTTTCATCTTAATTCTACATTTTATTTAGAACTACTTCTAAGCCTCAGAATATCCTCTGCTTTTATTAGTTACAGAAAACAGGAAAATGAACTGTGTTCATTAAAATTTATTTCAATTACTGAAAGCTGTATTGAGTTTTCATACAGATTGAATTTTTATAAACCACATGTAGATGCAATTTTCTTAGGCAAGACAAAACATAAAGGAAAGAAATATGTTACCTCTTTCCACAGAAAAGCAAAGACAAAAGGCTTTCTGGTTCTTTTGTGTGTAACACATCTGTCTGAATTTTCTTAGTGGATCAAAATCTACTGCCACTCCAAGGAGTGAAGCTGAAGAAGAGATGTTTAATCTATAAAGGTGAATTTACCAATGAACTTGAACTTGTTTTAGAGACTTTGTTACTATGAACTTGTTTTACAGACTTTTAAAATCACAGTGAAAACCTAAAATTAGGGGTAACATGCAGAAAGAAAATTGATCCTTTATAGAAGGACTGGCAATGTGATGATGTACATCAATTTAATTAGAAAGTCTGCCTTGAAAAATATAAAATCTTATCAAGCAGCAGACCAGTCAATTCAGGAAAAGAGATGGCCGATCAGACTATGAGTGAGACTATTCTAAGTGAGACTTATGAGACTATTCTAAATGAGTGTCTTCAAATTTTTCTTTAGACATAATGTTGAATGGCTTACCTAAGGGAGCACTAATTCATTTGTAACTGCAAATACTCCTTGCCATTTACCGTTTCTTAATGACAGTTAAACTTTAAGAATCATTTTACTGTATTACAAAACCAAAAGGAAACACAACACACAAACCTGACTTTAGGACAGTGGTTCTCAACCTTCCTAATGCCTTGGCCCTTTAATACAGTTCCTGTGCGTCGCTACCTACAGGTTGAGAACCACTGCTTTAGGAGATTGTTGTAACTTAGACATTGTAACTTTCGTGAAATTCCTCTATAACCCAGTAACATTCAGATACCCGCCGGGCAAGTTACTAAATGACCTATTGGTTTGTTTTCCTGGAGAAAAAAGGAGAATCTGGACATCCATTCATAGTTATTCTCAAGGTATCCCCTCCTGCTTAGAGACCTCAATTCTGTGATCTTATATCCACTAGTCTGCAGATACCAGGTTAGCAAGCCTGGATGAGCTGCAGGTAAGGAAAGGAGGTGCATAGTCATGCAGGATATAGTTTAACACTGTGTTCCCATAATAGTTCCCGGTATGCGGCTGTAATAACCCCCACTTATTTACTAATGTAAAAAGTATACTTGCATAAGAATGGACAATGCACATTTTAGGGGCAACTTCAATATTACCCTAATTTATTTAACTAAGTAAATTACAACCAGACATTCATTCTTCCATACAAGTAACTGCTTATGACACGTCTCTTAAGTCATTGGTTCTTATGTAGTTCTGGGATCAGCAACGTCACAAGCATCACCTGAGAATTTATGGGAAATGCAAGTTGGCTGGTCCTATCCTAGATGTCCTGAGTCTGTAACTCTGGAGGGGTGTCCCAGTGTGTTTTAACAAGCCTCCAGATGATTCTGATGCAAGCTCAGCTTGAGAACCACTGTCCTAAGTGAAAGATGGCAGGGTGGAGGTGACTCTTAAGAGAGAACCTGCTGCTGGAAGGGGTATCTGGAAAGATAGGGCTCCTGGGTGTGTGAGCTCAGGTCATTATTTTATCTTTGAGAAAGTGCTGGTCTTCAGAAGAGAGGACAGTGCAGAGACGGAGAACAGACAGCTTAATAGGGCTGCTTGTGTTTTGTTCTATAAGAAAACACAGTTTATATGAACAGCTGGTCATGCAGTAACTCTTCTATGAGATGCACCAAAGGAGCTGCTATTCCCAGAGCAGCAGACTAAATAAGATGAAATTCTAATAGGATCGTGGCAGTAAAATTAGTGATTCTTCTGTATTTAAAGAATCAAACAGGATGACAAAAACATCTCCCAGCCTTGATCAGTAGGGTTATGACCTGCGGGAGGACGGACGTCAAGTAAAGAGTCACTCAGGTTTCCTGAGTAACGCCACGCTATGAGCAGTGGGCTACTCATCCTGCTGGCACGTTCTGTTGTGCCATCCAGTGTACTGCTCTTAGGATCAGCAAGGTAAGAGCTCCGGTTCAAGTGTCATCTTTCCAATAACATTTTATGTGTGGAATGATATAGTGTTGAGCAATGCAAGGACAGGACAATGAGCACATCACTTGATGAGCATCAATAGAAATTTGACCTGAATGCTTTACGTACTGTATTTGAACACATAGGACATAACACTTTCACTTCTTCCACCACCAATGCCTAGGCTTGTCCTAAGGGTAAAAATAAATGAGGACAGTCCATTCTCCAGCTTACTAGTCAACTTCTGCTTACACTGGCTGAGAGGTAGGAGTGTAGTAGTTAAAAGCATTCCATCCATTCCATTCCTAGCTACATGCCCTATCTTGGTAGTTTAAACTTTTTGAGGCTGTTTCATCATTTTAAAATTTAAAGAAAATAACAGTACTATTTCATAGGGTTGTTGTGAAGAATAAGCAAGACTATATAAAGAAATTTGCATAAAATAATTCTCAAGGGATTATAATTATTATTTTTTAAATTTAGGATTAGCTTCCCAGAGAACAAAGACTAGGGGGATGTGTGTGTCTCATTCACTAGAGTTTCTTCCACCTGGCAGCCAGGCTCATATCCTGGAGTCAATATGTATTTGTTTTTAAGTAACACTAAAGATTACTTTCCATCTCTGTTTTAAATTACTCACGTTTGTCAAGAGCAGCAGTCTAGTCATGGGAATGTTCACTACATACCATAGCGTCACTCATCACAGCTTCAGATTGAGTGTTCCTGATATGAAATTTGGAGCATTTTTTTGTACCTATTCAGTCCTACATATTTTTTGTAAGGCACATTGGCCCTTGAAATTCCATTTTAGAATGCTAAATCTTGTATGATTTGAGAATGCTAAATGTCTGTGGTTATCATTCATATGTCTTATTTCCAGGAGGATTATTCAATTCAATGTAAGTCCAAGAAAAAATAATGTGATTTCAGTATGTTTTGATACAAGGATCCCACCCTACATAACCTACCTGCCTGGATACTCTGAGTTACTCTGAGTGACTGAAATCTAGTTACTTTTCTAATATTGGGTACCATTCTAATAACATGCTACTAAAGATATTAACTCTGAGATTTTAAAATTCTCATCTGATCCTGCTTTCCCTACGAGTCCTACAGAACTCCAGGAATCACACATGGCATACATTTTCAAACACTAGCCCTAATGACCCACTTTCACTCTTTTCTTGGCAATCTCCCAAAACACAGTAGCTCATCAAGAAAAGATGTAGAAAATGTTTCGAATTACTCTCCTGCATATTTCACCATGTTGAGAAATGGGAATCATCTAAGGGGACTAAGGAAGTCCCCTCCATGAGTGATTCAAGTAATGATTTTTAGCTGTACTGTTAAAAAGTAGGAGGTTAGTCTTCCCAATTAATAAAGATGTGAGTTCAAGATATTTCACAGCAAATAAATATTATAATAGTGCTTAAGCTAACAGTTTGTCTTCCCCTAATGCTTCATAGGTTCCTCATTTTTCTACTGAAGAAGTTCGGCCACTTTGCCTGTTCTTTAAAGGCTCTTTATAATATGAACCTAATTGTCCAACCTTAGCTCCACGAGCCTTCTAGGAACCCTATGCTTTAGACCCTTGGTTCTTCTAAGAGTAGAATCCCTGATTTACAGAATGGAGGAGAGCTCCCTCACAGGGTCCCCCAGCCTATATCTAATATTCTGTGTCTAGGTAGTAAATCTTTGTGGCATCAAACCATAGATTTCTAGGTTTGTAACCTCGATATGAATTATCCTATCACATTTAATAAAAGGTACAATCTCCTGTGAGACTTCTTTCCTGATTCATCAATCAGAGAACTGAGCTTAAACTTTCCTAAGAGATAGGGCCAATGACAGGATCAGTACAGGATCCCCATTCATAAAGGACTTGGAGTTAGACTTTTTGTACTGATGGCAAATGCAGTTATGTATCATTGTTCTGGCTCTGTTGTTCAAGGCAGAAGCATGTTAAATATACATGTCTGTTATGTGTGGAATTGTGCTATCAAAATTCGTAAGTTGAAGTCCTAACCCTCAGTACTTCAGAATGTGAGTGTATTTGGAAACAGGGTCTTTAGAAAAGTAATTAAGATGAGGTTATCAGGGTGAGCTCTAGTCCAATCTGTCTGGTGTCCGTATAAGAGGAAATTTGGATGCAGAAGAAAACATCAGACAGGCCACCACCCCAAGGGAGGACGAAAGAGGTGACAACAAGAAGACGGCCATCTACCAGCCACTGAGAAAGATCCAGGACAAAACAAACCCGGGGACAACTTATCTTGGATTTCTGGTTTCCAGAACTGTGAGAAAATAAATTTTTGTTGTTTAAATCACTCAATCTGTGGCATTTTATTATGGTTTCTCTAGCAAACTCATAAAACATCTTAAATATTATACCATTGTAATTGGGTTTGGGCGTTTTCTTATTTCTTAACATGTCAAATGTATGTGTGTGTGTGTGTGTGTGTGTGTGTGTGTATAAATTTGTTGTGGTTGTTTATAGTTTGGGCCCTACCATTACAAGTCTTTTGAAGTCGGAGATTATGCTTATTTATGATTATATCCCTCAAGGGGGCTAATAAAGTGCACAAGTGAGGCAAATAGTAAGCCCTTGTTGAATGAACAGCTGAAACCTCAGTCATCACTCAACCCACAGAGCCAGACTTATATTTAGATCAGCCAGACACAGAACTGTGTAAGTACTTTCCCTAAATTACTCTGCTTGTCATATTGCTAACCTGCATCAAATGCCCCAAATGTTCAGTGTTTCCTAAATTTATGAAAAGATTGAGCCCAATCTTCTCAACAAGAAGAGCAGAACTCTTCAAGATCTGGGCCATCTTCACTCTCCGAACCCCGTCTATTGCTTCCCCCTAACAGGATTGTTTCTCTCAGCCCTGCCAGTCAAGGCTCAGCTTTGCCTGTTCCGCTGATCCTGCTATTCCTATGGTTTAGAACAGCTTTCTAGCTAACTCTCCCTTTTTGGGTTTCTATGAGCCCTAGTTTTACCATGAAACCTTTGTCTAGATCTCACTACACTGAAACTGAATTGTGTCCATTTTTGTTATCTTCCAATTACTTTATGTCATGGGTTCTTGAGTACTATACAAAAAAAAAAAAAAATTTTTTTTTTAAGATTTGATGGTCAGAGCACCCCACCAAGAAAAGACTCTGGGAGGCCCCCAGAAAGCCTCCCTCCCCTCCTGCCAGGGAAGCCACAGGTGAGTGCCTGGCCCTGCGCCCTGTGCTTGCCGGGCTTCCACAGGCCCGCCGTCTACTAGAAACTCTGATGGCAACTGCCAGGCCTCCGCAGATCTGCCACTGACCAGGAACTCCTCCCCTGGCGACTGCGCAGGCCTCTGCCTGGCACTCACAGGCCAGCCCCTGGCTACTAAATCCCCTGGCGACTATGCGACCCTGTGCCCCAAGCTTGCAGGGCTTCCTGATGCCTGCCTTCTGCCAGGAACTCTGCCTGCAACCGCCAGGCCTCTGCAGGCCCCCACAGGGCCCCTGCAGGCCCACCCCTGGCAAGTAAATCCCCTGGTGACCTTGTGGCCCTGCACAGGAGCTTGCAGGGCTTCCACAGGCCTGCCTTCTGCCAGTAACTTCAACTGCAACCACCAGGCCTCTGCAGGCCCACCCTGGGCAAGGAACTCCCCCAGTGACCACCTGGCCCTGCGCCCCAAGCTTGTCAGACTTCTGCAAGCCTGCCGTCTGCTACAGACTCTGCCGGCAACTGCCAGGCCTCCGCAGGTGGGCCCCAGCCAGGAACTCCCCTGGCAATTGCATAGGCCTCTGCCTGGCATCCACAGGGCCCCAGCAGGTCCACCTCTGGTCAGGGACAGTACCAGCAACCAAGCGGGCCTCCACCTGGCACCCATGGGGCCTCTGCAGGCCTGCCCCTAGCCAGGAACTCCCCTGGCAACCACCTGGCCCTGCATCCCACACTTGCTGGGCTTCTGTAGGTCTGCTTTCTGCCAAGGACTCTGCCTATGACCGCTAGGCCCCTGGCCAGGGTCACTCCTGGCAACTGCATGGGCCTCTGCCTAGTACCCACAGGGCCTCTGCAGGCCAGCCTTCTTCCAAGGACCCCACCAGCAACTGCCAGGCCTCTCTGCAGGCCCAACGCTGGCCAAAAGCTTCCCAGACAACTGCATGGCCCTGCGCCCACCACTTGAAGGGCCAGATGCAATCGTGAAAAACAACCATGGGGTGGAATCAACGGAAAAACTCTGGCAATACAAATATTCAGAGTAGACCATCCCCTCCAAGTAACAACGAGGCAGACACAGCACAAGATCTCCTGCATAGGCAAATGGCTGAGATGTCTGAAATTGAATTCAGAATCTGGACTGCAAATAAGATCAGCAGAATGGAGGAAAAGATGGAATTAGAATTTCAAGCAGTAATTCAAAAGATGACCCAAAAGATGTCTCAAGAAATCAACAGATTCAAAAACAAAATGACCAAAGATTTTGACACATTGAGACAAGAAGTTGCAGCCCTTAAAGATCTGAGAAATTCAGTAGAATCCTTCAGTAACAGAATGGAGCAAGCAGAAGAAAGGATTTCTGACATGGAAGACAAAGCTTTTGAACACTCTCAAACCTCCAAAGAGCAAGAGAAATGGAAGGGAAAAACAGATCACTCTCTCAGAGAGCTCTTGGATAACTCAAAGAAAACCAATATTCACCTCATAGGGATCCCCGAAAGTGATGCAGCAGCTTCACAAGACACAGAATCCCTTATTCATGAGATTATGAAAGAGAACTTTCCAGACATGCCAAGAGATTCTGAAATTCAGATAGCAGACAGTTTCAGAACCCCAGCACGACTCAACCCGAATAAGACATCCCCAAGGCACATAATTAAGTTCACTAAAGTAAATATGAAGGAGAAAATTTTGAAAGGAACAAGATGCAAGAAATCGATAACCTACAAGGGGAAGAATATTAGAATAACTGCAGATCTCTCTGATCAAACTTTTCAAATGAGAAGAAAATGGTCATTGGCTTTTAATCTCTTAAAACAAAATAACTTTCAACCCAGGATCCTGTATCCAGCTAAACTGAGCTTCATTTATGATGGAGAAATTAAATACTTTAATGACATCCACATGTTGAAGAAATTTCCCATTACTAAACCAGCTCTCCAGGATATTCTCAGACCTATTCTCCATCA
>CAUYON010128516.1:0-67572 GCA_963573935.1 Arctocebus calabarensis
TGTCTTTATATAGTGATCAAGAAAATGCCATGAAGGCTATCTGTAACAGTACGATCAAAACATTTCTGAATGTATATGAATCATGCCCTATGATTTCACCAATGTACAGAATTATGATTCAATAAAATTATAAAAAAAAAATAAAATAAAATGGCTAAAATTAAGAAGCCTGAACATAAAAAAAAAAAAACAAAAAAAAACTTCATCCCTAGGTAAGAGAAGGAAGGCAATCCCTCGCAGTCCTGAGGATGTTCTGGAAGTGGAACCACTGATAAAGAAGTTTCTGAGTGAGGTTATTAGTGTGGATAATTATCATAATCATTTTTCGATCGAGTTTTATTTAGATTCATATGGTACCTTCGGAAAATGGAATTTTAAAGCCTATTTGAACTACCAGGCACTCCTTGCAAATCTCAAAACTGCCTAAGGTTTCTATCTTTTCAGATATTTACCATTTTCTGTTAAGAAAATGCCTTCCCTGAAACGTTGACTGTTAAGGAAATTTATCTTTTCCTTCAGTCTTCGCAGGAATGTAGGCGATTAGCTACAGAGTCCTTCTCTGTCTAGCACCAGGCATCAGACGCCCAGCTACACAGAGGCCATTTCAGTGGAACTGCAGAATAATCTTCAGAAGAAAAAGCAAGCTCACATGAGTGGCAGCAGCCCATTGTGCTGAGTTAAAGACACAGGGGAGGGTTTGGTGGGGAGTGGGGAGGTGTGGTGCGGAGGGGCAGTGGCTGGGGAGGTGAATGCTGCCTAACAAACCCTTTGTAATTAGCATTCCCTATTACATCCTAATGAAAGGTCCTGAGTGACTTAAAATTTTTTTGTTAGAAACAGAAGACATTTAAATCTTTTAAGCCCAACTATTATGGGTGAATTCCAATTTATAAAACAAATAATCACATCTAAGATTTATGTAGCAGTTTCCAAGTATCAGATTTTATATGCCTTGTATTTAATCCCCATAACCCTACAAAGAAGTATTATTGTCATCTCTATTTATAGGTGAGGCAACTAAGTCACAGAAAAATTAAGTAACTTCCTAAGATAAGATACCTCGTAAATAGGAGGGCTTATATAAAAGTTGTACCCAGGCAGTCAACTTGAGAATGCCCCTCTTAGGTTGGAGTAGAGGACTCTGGACCTCCCTTTTTGGCCTTGCTGTCTGTCTTTTTACCCTATAAAACACAGCTCAAAAAGCTACTCACCCAGTTCAACTCTCCCCTTTTAAAAATGGGGAAATTGAGTCCCGGAGAGGCAAAATGACTTTCCTAAAATCTCATAATGAGAGGCTCGGTGCCTGTGGCTCAGCGGGCTAAGGTGCCAGCCACGTACACCTGAGCTAGCGAGTTCGAATCCAGCCTGGGCCCGCCAAACAACAATGACGGCTGCAACCAAAAAATGGCTGGGCATTGTGGCGGGTGCCTGTGGTCCCAGCTACTTGGGAGGCGGAGGCAAGAGACTCACTTGAGCCCAGGAATTGGAGGTTGCTGTGAGCTGTGATGCCACAGCACTCTATCCAGGGTGACAGCTTGAGGCTCTCTAAAAAAAAAAAAAAAATCTCATAATGAGAGAAACAAGGTCATTTACATCTTGTTTCTTAAGTTAGAGACTCACTTAATTTGGTTCTCTCTTTAGGCAATCTGCATATTTCACATTGATTAAAAATTCCTTAAGGCTGTGTAAAAGCATCCTTGAGAGAGCTTATTAGGATGCAGATGCAGGGATTCTGACGAATGTCCAAATGATCAAAGAGAACCTCCTTCTTGTCATAAGATGCTCAGGATAAGACTGCATAAATGAGACCTAGGCCTTTCACTTATCCAACAAGTGGTTACTGAGGACCTACAATGTGTCATCAACAGTACAGGTGCAGGTAATGCACATACCAGGTAATGTACATACCAGGTGCCACAAACCAGGCACTAGGACACAGCAGAGAGTAAGGCAAGTTCCTGCCTTTGTAGAGTTCACATTCTAAGATCTGGGGAAGGGTCAATTAACTCTGCTTAGAGATGGTCTTTCCAGTGCTTGGAGCCAGTCTGTAACCGGGCCAGCTGCCTCACAGCTGGGGACCACTGGCCACTAGAAGACTAAGTGAGAAGATGCGTGGGCCACTAGAAGACTAAGTGAGAAGATGCGTGTCCTTAGAACAAATACTTCACTGTTTTGGAGATGTTCTTATCTTCCTCATGGTGCATCATTGGGGGTTTGGTTTAAAGCATTTTACCATATCAATTTGAAACTCTGTGTCTCACTTCATATTTGTGTAGTGAGTACAGGCAACATCTGTTATTTCTATGGATGCATATAAAAAATTTCCAGGAATCACTAGCATCTCTTTATGTTTATTTACTCACTGGGCAATGATCTGTTACCGTGGATAAAAACTCCAATACTTTACAATTTTCAAATTCACTTCTAGAGCTTTTTGATGATAGAAACTTCAATAACGGAAATGTGGTGATTAATAATGTTATTTTTTTGTGGACTAAATTACAATATGTGTAACTGTGCAATCATTCAACGAATGTTTACTGAAACATTTTGTGTTCGTTTGGAAGCCTTTAATTGCAAATAACTGGAAACTGAGCTCAAGTTGGCTGCAGCAATAAAGATAATTTATTGTATTACATAAATGAAAGAGTTCAGGGTTATTTCAATCTTCAGGTGTTGTCTGATCAGGGTTTTGTTTTGTTTGTTGTTTGTTTCTTTCAGCCCTGAGTCTTCTCTATTATCTTTATGTTCAGGCTAGCTTTTCTTCTAGTGAAAAAATGGCTGTTTTACTTTGAGCCTCACATCTGCATATCTCTCTACCCAGTGTGAGATAAAAAGTCTCTCCCCAAATAAATTCTGGGCTTCACTCCTATTGAGCCAATTTGGGTCATTCCAATTTGTGTGCCTTCTTTGAACCAATCACTGTGAATAGGAATTTAGGACCATACTTATTGGTTTAGGCTACTTGGAGTCTATTCCTGGAGTTGGTGGAGAGGTAGACACCTAAACAAACCGTACAGCTGCTACCTAATGCAGGAGAGATGGAACTCACGCCCTGCGATTCCACTTCAACTTACTATGTGCCATGTACGGTGCTGGGCTTTGAGGTTACTACCATGGACAATCCAGTCTAGACAAACACCCATAAGCACATCTTTAAAATATTCACAGCACAACTCTCAGATTCTTTTTTTTTAATTTTATTTTTGAGACAGAGTCTTGCTCTATTGCCACAGTCTAGAGTGCCAATGGCCTTACCCTACCTCCTAGCAACTTCAAACTCCTGGGCTCAAGCAATCCGCCAGCATCAGCCTCCAGAGTAGCTGGGACTATAAGTGCCCACTACCACACTCAGCTAATTTTTTCTATTTTTTAGTAGATATGGGGTCTTGCTCTTGCTCTGGCTGGTTTCAAACTCCTGAACTTAAGAGGTCCTCCTGGACTGAAGCAGTGGCTCACGCCTATAATTCTAGCCCTCTGGGAAGCTGAGACAAGTGGTTTGCTTGGCCTCAGGGGTTTGAGACCAGCTTGAACAAGAGCCAGATCACATCTCTAAAAACAAAATATCCAGGCATTGCGGCAGGGGCATGTAGTCCCATGTACTTGGGAGGCTGAGGCAAGAGGATCAACTGAGCCCAGGAGTTTGAGGTTGCTGTGAGCTATAGCACCATGGTATTCTACCAAGGGTGACAAAGTGAGACTCTGTCTCAAAAAAAAAAAAAAAAAAAAAAAAAGAAAGGAAGGAAGGAAAAGAAAAAGAAAAGAAAAGAAAAGAAGATCCTCCTGCCTAAGCCTCCCAGAGTGCTAGAATTACAGATGTGAGCCACTATAAGTGGCCAAACTTTGAGATTTTTAAAATATGAGGTAGGGTAAAATTCCAAATTGTCTGATATTTCTAGAATGATTTCTTAGCCCACAGTGCACACTGAAATAATTATATCGGGAGATAGAGAGCTTATTTATTTACGCCCCCAACAAGTAGATTTTGCATATGATAAAATTAGAGGAGGTTCTCTATGAGAATTTGCAGGCTTTCTATTTGATTCTGCTTTAGCTTTTCAGTAGGAAGAAGTTAAGCTTCCATAATGGAAAGAACATATTTAAATATTTAGGAAAATCTATAATTAATCCTGTTAATTGCATTGTGTGTTAAACCCAAGACTTAAGCAGGTTGGTTTTGCCTGGGGATGGCAAAGAGAAGAAGGAAAGTGTGGGAGAACACTCTGCCATGTGGCTATTCCCTCTGTTTCCTGGAAATGTTCTCTGCAGCACATTGTGTCTGCAATTTACTGGCCTGGCAGTGGGCAGGTGCAAAAGGAAAGTCCCTAGTGAGTCCACTGTGACAGTAGGGCTGGAAGTAAGATGAGAACCACAGAGGCATCCTGAACATCAGTTCTTCACATGTACCTGGCGGTGTGCAAGTTCTGTGTGGTTAATAGGCACAAATTCCATATGTCACTGAAGCATGCTCTATCCTGAAAATCTTTAAACTGCTGTCCGAGTGACGTTCAAAAGCTGCATTTTTAGAGCTTTCTAAATTGTATGATGCTATAGTAAAAACTTATTCAAAGTCTTAGTAAAGACTGACAGAAAGACAGAAAATGAACTTTGATGCTGTAGGGTGATAATATCAAATCTTATTCACTATGAAGCTCAAGAGAAGTCAATCCCCTGTCTTAGAAATATAAAGATGTGAAAAATTAGGTATTGAAGTCAAAAGGGAAAAACGTGGTAAGGGTTATGCCAGATACATTTTATTAAATTTAGTTTAGAACAGATTGTCCATTTTTCAGTAATAAATCATCATTACTGAATAGGTAATTTGGTACAATCTTTCCTTTTACTGAGGGACATAAGTAGTAGTGAATCTCAGATGACATGACATAGGAGAAATCTTTCTACAGAGGGAAACAGGGTGCATTTCACTGCCAAGGGTCAGATCTCATAATCCCCCTCAATTAATAGAATTACGAATGTCCCCAACAGCACAAAAGGACAGCATTCTGTCCTGTTAAATGTGCCTTAGCATTCATCTAGAAATTCTTTGTTTATAACCAAATATGTAGCAACTATATTTAAATTTCAGAAAATTACTATTAGCTATCTTTGCATAAAGAAAAAGAGAAAAAAAGGAACCAAAAGCTATTAAGTGGTGCTTTTAAAGTCATGGCTAGGTGTTATTTCAAAGCAAACATATCAACAGCATTCCAGCTAAAGTAGATTGAATCCTCTAGTCTCTTCGGGAGTTGTACTTGGAATATGAAATAGGAATTTTGTTTAGGGCTTTTCAGGTGTGATGTTTTTAAAAATTTTTTGCAAATAATATTTTCAATGCAATTGCTTTTGAACAGGGCAACAGCGGAAGCCAAGTTGGGTTAACAGATCAACCAGAGAACATTCAATGGGGTCCTTTGCGAGGCAAGAGGGAGTCCTGTGGCTTTGCCATGTGGGCGTGCGGCTCCTGGAGTTGCTCTGCCCGTTTTGCAGGGGTTCGTGGTATGTGTGCTCACTGACACTTAGGGGGCTGGAGACTGGGGATGGCTCCTCGGGGAGCTCAGCCGGCTTGGCACGCTCTCAGCTCCGGGAAGTCCGCACGGTTTCACAAAGAGCAGGTGGGCGAGAAAGCTCAACACTGCAGGGCAGATTGTGCAGCTGTGAGAGGTGGAATTCCCCTCCAAAGCATCGGCACTGCTTTGAAAATAAATTCATCATTAAAATAGAAGGATTTTCTGAAGCAGTAGATGAACACAGGGCTTGATTGGTTTCAAATTAACTCTTTGTACTCATCTTTCATTCAGCCTTTAAGAGAATGCCTCTGCTTTTTCCAGAGAGGTAGCACAAATAATCCTTGGCGTCTTTTCGAGGATGGGAATGAACCGTTGGCGCACTGGTGCCCCCACATCTGCTTTCCATCCCCCTGCATCTTGCTTGTATAAAGCTTGGCAGGGCGGGACCCTCACTGCAAAGCAGGGGCTCTGTTTTGCTTCATGTTCAGTATTTTTTTTAAAAAGGGATTTGCTTTTCCCTGGATGGAGAGACTAGGCTTACTCTGAAGGTTAGAGTGAAAGGCATTTTCCTTTCTCCTTCCCTGTCTTCCCCTTTCAGGATCTGCGCTCTTCCCTTGGCCTCCTTCTCCCCCCTTCGTAGGAGCTAAGAACGGCCTTGCTTCTGTTCTCCTTTAAAGCCTTTTCTTTTTCTTGTGGAAAATATCTGCAAACACTGTTTTCTCTGAGGAGTCTGCATGTATATCTGTTCAAAGTGTCTTTCGTGCACGAATCTCATACACAATTAAATGTGTGGCATGATAGCCGGTGGAAACCTTTCTGGCTGCTTAGGTGAAGTTTCCTAATCCTTTTCTACAGCCGCTCAGACCCTAGCGCCATGGCCCATTCGTCTGCTGTTGCTCCTCAAGCACTTTGATCTCGGGGCTTCATTACAGCTCATTTCAGCACTAAGGATGATCTGAATTCATGAGCTCTTCCCTTCCCACTAAGTGCCATTCATATCCATCCTCAGGAGCGACCACAGCTCACGGGAAACGGGTTCAAACCACAGCGAAAGAATAATGGATCAGCTTCAAACACAAGGGAAAAAATGGGGGTTTTATTAACCAAATGAACCTTTGAATAAAATGCTTCATTAAATAGAGGAGTCTCATTTTCAGGGCACTGTTAAATCCACCAATTGCCACTCTGAGAATGGTGGGTGCGATTATTTCACTTTTTTTCAGGTGGAAATCCTGAGGTAGAGAAGACACCAAATGTACACCCACTGCATCCAGGATGGGGCTGGAGTTGATTTGCGATTTATTCGGCTTCACAGATCTTGAAAACCATAGCCGCTTTCATACATCTTTACTATTTGATCAGTCTGGAGTGAAGTGTGCCACTTGTAAAAAAAACACCACCCACCCTCTTTTTAACATTTCCTAAAAAAAAGAAAGAAAGAAAGAACGGTTTAATTTGGATTCAGATAATACTCTCATAATGTCTAAGATCATCATGCAAGATAATGAATGAGGAGATGACAGGAGCCAGCACGAAGCTGAATGGAAGAAGACGGGCACACAGTAAGGCGGCAAAAGCCACCACCTAATCCATTAACAGCCTTTGCTATAATTATATTGGGCTCTGGCGTTAAACTGGTGAAAGCACAAAGGAGGCATTATTAAAGTTAATTCCCACAAAAGAAACCTCATCCTGTATAATTCTGCATAATAGCAAGTAGTGTACACCAAAGTGGTACCTCCGTTAGCACTCTGGCAAATTCTAATTTAGCACTTAGTAGGAACATTCAGCAACACAGCAAAACTAAAGGGGACGCCAGTGTCCGAACTACTGGGGAGGCTGAGGTGGTAGGATCACTAGAGCCCGAGAGTTCAAGTTCAGCCTGGGCAATATAGTGAGACCTGGTCTCTAAAATAAATAAATAGTAATAATAAAGGGGAAAGAAAAGGTATATAGTGTTCGTCTTTTTTTTTTTTTTTAAGACAACCTCCCTCCCTGTGCCCTAAGTAGAAAACCCTGGCATCCTAGCTCACAGCAAATCTCAAACAATTTTTGGGCTCAGGTGATCCGCCTGTCTCAGCCTCCTGAGTAGCTGGGACTACAGGCACCTGCCACAACGCCTGGCTAAGTAGTGTTCCTTACAGGCACTGGAACACTACTGTTCCAGTGTTGCTGTTGCTCTGTCGGTTCATTTTCTCCCCCCTCACAAACTTCTCAACCCCTCCCCGGAGACCCCGCCCCCAGCCCCACCTCCTCCATGTCTCCGCCCTCTGCCACGCCCCTATCCTCAGATGCTTTTTTTCACGTGGCCTTCCTGAAAGGTGTGAGAGGTATGTGCCGGCTGGCCAAGCCTTCCTTTGCAGAGGGCTGGTCTTGGGAGAAAGTGGGCAGGTGCAGAGAGGACAGGTGTGAGTGGCCACCGCAATCTGCATCAGCGCACCTGGCTGCAGGTGACTCCACTGAAGCCTCTGCCCAGGGACTATGAGATTCGAAATGGCTGGTCCCCACGCATCGCAGCAATTCCCGTCCACACACCAAGAAGGGACTAAACTTAAAATAAATGGCAGGAAGATGATCTTCAAGATCCCCCTCCCTGAGCCTTTCAATTAAGACTACTGATTAGATCTTAGATTTCCTTACCACATAAAAAGACGAAAGGTTTGCTAATATGAGTGCTTCTCCCCTCCCCCTTTCTAGCCCAGCCCGATGTTTTTAATTTTCCTCTTCTGCATACCCAGGTGCAGAGGCCCACGCTGCAGCCAGAGGAGATGCAGAGGGCGTCGTGGCCGCTCCTCCTATCCCAGCCCTGCTCCGCGTACAGGTTTCATTCCTCTTTGCTAGTCAGGTAGTTTCGAGGTACTTACACTCAGTCCCCCGCAAGTGGGGCCCTCGCCTCCCTGGACTTGGCTCGCCCCTCCTGCCACGTGGACTAAGGCTGCCCGTCAGGAGATTTACATCTCTCTGTCCTATTGTAAGTTAAGATGCAAACAATTTCCCTTTTTACAACGAAGTTAAAAGAAAGACTTTCAAAACATTCGTGTATCTTTCGTGATAGATCACCGGAACAAATAGTTATTTTTCTTTCTCCCCGCGTAAGTCCTATAGTGAGATGGCTTTCTGGGACATTTTCTGCAGAAATTCACCTCCCTGAACTCTTTGGAGGGAAATGCCAGTTTGTTGCCTGTGCCAAATATTTGACTAATACCCTAGAGCACAAACAAGTGAGTCTGATGCTGGATAGAAAGTCAGTGTTAATAATCCAGCTTTTTTTTTTTTTTTTGGTGGAGACAGAGTCTCACTCTATTGCCCTCGGTAGAGTGCTGTGGAGTCACAGCTCACAGCAACCTCCAGCTCTTGGGCTTAAACGATTCTCATGCCTCAGCCTCCCAGGTAGCTGGGACTACAGGCGCCCATCACAGCACCCGGCTAATTTTTGATGCAGTTCGGCCGGGGCCAAGTTTGAACCCGCAGGCCTCGGTATATAGGGTCGGCGCCCTACTCGCTGAGCCACAGGCACTGCCCATAGTCACTCCAAGGCCTGAACACTTTGGTTTGATTCTGTGTCATTCGTGTTTAGGAATACTTAACCAGAACTCTTCTGTTTTTTGCTACAAAGACATGGTAATATGTCATTTAAGTTGGCCATAATGGGGAAGGTCTTAGGGGCAAAGGGACCAATATACCTAAGTCTTTATAAGTCAGGATGTTGTAGGTAGAAGAAATAGAAGGACCATTTACCCTCACCCAGTTGCTTCTGGTTCAATCACATGTAAAGAGATCAGATCATCACAATTTGCCGTCCAGTTCCCCCTCTACTTTTGCATGTCAGACACACTGAGTGGAAGAGGTAAGCCAGTAAGTCACTTTAGAGGCAAGGAAGCCGAAACACAGAGGAGGTCAGCTTAGCTAGGGTTGTGTAAAATGAACTCATGGCTGAGACCTCCTGACTGCCAGCCCTAAGCAAAATAGTGGTTCAGAATGGAGGCTGTGGAGCTAGGCTGCTTCACATACAGTGCTGCTGTCATACTCTTAAACAGGGCCAGTTAGGCCCTGTAATTCTCTAATCCTTAGTTTCCTCACCTGCAAAATGAGGATATAACAGAACTATTAATACCTCATAGGGCTCTATGGGAGCTAGAGATAAGTGTGTGAACCCCTTAGCTCAGGGTGGGTCTGATGCACAGTAAACATCCGATAGACATTACTCTTCTTTCTAGTGCTGAGAGAGGGACTAGCAGGCCTTACTCAGTAAAGAGTCATAAGCCTCCAACTAAGCAAGGTCTCTACTAAAACAGGAGACAGTGGAGAAACCAGCGAAAACCGGCTGGAACCCAGTGAAAACCAACCTCAGGTTGCCCTCACTGGTCATTATGCCAGTTTTAGTGCATTCCCATAGTATAAGAAACTCCCAGCAGCACCATGACTGTTTACAAATGCCATGACAACTCCAGAAACTGCCTGATATGGTTTAATTTGGAGGGTGCCCCCATCGCCGTCCCCAAATGAAATTCACAGACAGTCCTCCCTTTGTTTCACATGCAGCCAAGAGAAAACTGTAGGAATAGGCCCCACACAGTAATGCTCTGTCTATGGGGCAGCCACTTCTCTTTCTTTCCTTTCTATCTCAATAAACTTGCTTTTTCCTTACTCTGTCAGCTTTCTCTTAAACTCTCTTTCACATAAAACAAAGAACCTGTTTGGCCTTCAAGCTGGCCTCAGTTTGGGGGTCCATTTTCCTGAATTAGTCCTACTGCTACTGCTGCTATTGCCGAGAAACTGAGGACCAGGACATTTGAGGGACTTCCAGGAGAAGGACCACACAGCTAGAGACTCTGGCCAAGTTAGAACTCCGGCCAAGGCCATGTTTTTTTCCTAGCTTTTGAACCCATTCCCTAGTGAGAGCTATTATTTCTTTCCAAATAGAAGTGTGAATTTCCTCTGAGCATTGTTGTTGTTCAGTTTAGTCTGTTTTCTAAGAATATACATATTTTAAAGCAGGATTAGCTTGCAGAAGTAGCCAAATGGAGAGCTGGTTGGAAGATTCATTCTAATACTGATTCAAATATAAATTGTAACACAGCTGAATGCATCAAAGTATAAAGTCTCTGTTTAGTTGGGTACTAAGAACTTCCAGCAAGAAGTTTTTCCTAAGGGGCACACAGACCTAAGCAACTTCAATTGCCCCAAAATACTATACCGTTTGCAACTGAGTGAGCAGTCAGATTTGCCAACAAACATGTCTGCAATTGTAAATCCATCGTTCTGGCAGTGCTCATAAAAAAAAAAAAAAAAAAAAAAAGGTCCAGATTTATTTTCCACTTGGTGTTTGTTCTGTTCATTAATTATATTCATATCTGCTTCTTTGAAGTTATTGAGACTATTGGGAAATGTAAAAGAAAGCTGTATTGATTTCAGTCTTATTATCATTCCATCTTTATTTCCTTCATCTACGAACTCTCAGGCATGTTGAGTGACATGTGGTGTTGGGTATAGTATGTCGGGCACAGCGTAGAGCATTATCAACACAGTCCAGGCGTCTCCAGATCTGCCGTCTCTTTGGTGAGAGGGTTTAGATTTAGTGTCTGGATTGTATTCTACTAAAATCTCCACAGCCTTTCCTTTCAAAATCAATTTCAGTTGTCAAAGGGTGTGTGTGTGTGTGAGTCACTTTGAAATCATATAGCTTATTATTATCATCTTTTTTTTTTTTAAAGCTTATTACTATAATTTTTCTCCCAAGGGAGCTGAGTTGATTTATAACTCCACCCTCCTTATCTCAACATGTGGCTGAGTTCAGAAGGGAATTAAAATTAGGGGATTTTTTTCCCTCTAGGGAAAACTGATAGAACATACCCCACCCTCATTTTCAAGTTCAGCAGGAACTTTTCAGCCCCTCGAATTTAGTTTTAAAATGCACACACATCAACTAAGCTCATGCCTCTCCACAAATTCACATATTTGCCCTGGGTGCTTTAGAAATGAGGCCTACCCGGGAACAGTTGTCACAGCTGTGGAATGTCAGCTCTGCAACACTGCAATATACACTTGGTAGAATACAACCTCCTTGACGGCAGGGATTCTTATCTGATTTGTTTGCTGTTATATCCCAAGTATCTAGAACAATGTCTGCTTCACAGAAGTTATTCAATATGTATTTGAGAACATGTGAGGGAATGGGAGAAATAATCATTTATAGCAAAGAGCTAGGGCTCTGTGGTCAAAACACACAGGTCTGATTTAAATTATAATCTGCTATTCATAAGCTTGTTCATTAGCTAGCTTTACTGCAGCAACCTCATCTGTAAGTGGGCACATGGATAGTGCCTGCTGTTTCAGATTGTATAAGGCCACGTGCATGGAGAAGACTTAATGGATTTTGAGAATGTGAGTTCCCAAATGTGCTTCATATTCTTATTCCTGTGAATCCTCCGGGTCTGAGTTTAAAGGGCCCCTTGAATCTAAATATTAGGGGCTCATGAAGCAGTTCCAAAACTGTGCTTCATGTTAACAAGTAGAAAATGACCCTCACCCTTAGTAAAGGAAAAGTCCTCTGTTGTAGCCAGCATTTTGGCAGTGGTGGGAGCAGTGTCCTCTGTGTCCCTGGGCCAGGTTTTATATTGGTCCTGGGCTAAAGGTCTGTGTCATGTCATCCCAGGCACAGTAAAGAGAGGAAGAAACTGTTTGCAGCTTGGATGACTGATGGCCTGGGATTATTATTCTTTGGGTTCCAGGACACAGTGCTCCTATTATTTATGGAGAGCTTTCATTTATTTTTTCAATGTTGAAAGCTCATGCCAGTACGGTCGTCTGAAACCTCATGGCAGCATATATAGGAGACGATCAGATTCCATGCTTGGTTCCCTGAAACAGGGTGCTACTGTTGCAGAAAGGAAGTTCCAGAGGTAACTATTCCCCTGTGACTCTAATGTGGTCAGCAGAACTGTCATATGCAAAGTAGGCTTTGAAAAGGCTTTTTCTGGCTGAAATATAGGAGCTACCATTCCCAGCTGGCTTGTCTGTCTGTCCTGGCTAGCATCCTGCCTCTCACTCGTGCCAACAGCTGATATGCCAGAAGAAGACAGATCTTTCCTTTAGTTCCTTTCCCAGGAATCAAAAGAAGCATCCTTTTCTTACTTTTTAGGCCCTTTATGAATAGATTGCAGCCGTGAGATGTGGGTATGACAAAAATGGAATGGTGGAAAACCCCCACAGCACACATGGACTGGGAATGGTCACCAGAGGTGGAGGAGGGTCTGATGACTCAGTCTGCTGGGCTCCAGGGCTAAAAAACCAATGACCTAACCCAGTGAAGAGGGTTTCATAAATGAGTGAAGACGGCAGACATAAGGCAAACATACGTAGGGAGGAGTAAGGACGGGAGCAAATCCCCAAAAGTGAACGTCTTGCATAAAGGGGGCAGCTTCTACTCACTTCAACTGGTTGTTATGTGTAGGATTCTAGCCCAGTGTGGCCAGATCTTTTGATTTATAGAGAAGACAACAATCCATTTTTTTCTGTGAAATCCCTAAAATTATAAACATTTGCAATATATCTTTTATTTTTTAAGTGGTGTGCAGAGAAAAAAAAAAAACCTCATATCTCTCATATCTTTGAGCCTTCAGATTTCTCCTAGATAAACATTCACCCTACAGGTTACTTGCTGAGTACCTACAATGTACCTGGCCTTGTGTCAGGAGTCAGCAGATATAAAAATCCAAAAGACATAGTCATGTTTTCAAATACTTTGTTAAGTGAAGGGGAGAGACAGAAGTGAACCGAGGTAGTGAGTAGTAAGTGCTGGAGTGGAGCTAAAAGACACAAACCTAGGGACAGTACAGGGGAGCTCTCTTAGTTTCTGAGGTTAAAGGTCTGAAGTCACAGAAGGGTTTTATCTGCTGGAGGGGTGGGGAATGGGCATTTGGGGACAAGGGAACAGTACTGCTAAAGGCATGGAGGTAGGACTCTGCCCAGCCTATCTGGAAAAGCAGAGGTTCACTTCTGGGACTGCTACGCTGGGCATGTGGTGGGCAGGGAGGCTGGCTCCGAAAACCTCCACCTCCAGGCATTCTGTGTTCTCTAGGTCTTTATTCTTACTGGTGCCCCCTGAACCCCAGCTTTGCTGTGTTTCAGGTTGACCCAAGAATGGCAGAATACACTTCCCATTTTTCTCTAGTGCTCACTATGGAGTGTGACAGCTGGGGGTGTAGGCACCATGGCACCTGAAGGACTGCTGGGAACCTGGCACGGCAATACTTGCCCTATCCATGGCCAGCCATGTCTGCAGCCCTTATGTCTTCATTCACCGTCTGCATCCCTCGTCTCACTGTAACTGTGTCCATCTGGCATCTGGATGATTTAATACTTGCTGCTGACTAAATCGAATGGCAGTGGCATTGATTTCACCAACAACTAGAATTTTAACATTAAGTACTCAGTTATTCCCCCCCCCCCCCAGTTCTTGTAAACACTCATCTGCCAAATTCGTATCCTTAAGAATCTGTGAATGTGATTCAATTTTACTAGTCCAGTCTAGGAGGCTGTTTGATCTTCGCCCTACTCTGAGTTGTACAGGTCATCAAACACTTATCCTGATCAAAATAGACATATATTGCCTTTTGTTCACGCTAGCTGTAACTATGGGGCAGCATAGTATGTTGATTAAAAGTCTGACTCTCATGCTAGATTCCTATCCTAACTCCAGATCCAACCCACTGTGGTCATTTTACCTCTCCATGTTTGTTTATCAGTCAAAACCTCACAGATTCTTGTAAAATTAAATAACCTAATATAAACAAAACACAGAGTACCTGCTACACAGATGCATATGAACATTAGCTATTATTAGTAAGATTAGCAATTAGTAAGATTATTATTTTTAATGGCTCCAAGTTGATAAAGAAGAATAGTTTTTAAAAATTTTATGTCTTCAACTAATCCACATCCTTCTCCAGCTCTGTATTTTAAATGTGAAATTTTTGTAGAGAGATGAAGTAGATCAGATTTTAAAAGGTTAAGAAATATTATTTTAGCAGACAGGCATTCATAGATACGGAATATTTTTTTTCTTCTTCGTATTAACTGCTATGTGTAATTCCTCAAAAATTTATCCTCAAATTAGTTAGAATAGATTTCCTCTCTAGGCTGGAGTAATAATCATCTCATTTGCCCCAACTCCAAAGCCCTTTGAAGTTAAACACTGAGAGAAAGAATGGTAGGGCCACTCAGCAGAGATTAGATCTTGTTTTAAACATTAGCTGCTCTGAGAATAATTTCCTTAATTAATATTCACAAGATATCATACACTCGAGACTATATTTTCATGTAACCTACTTGCATGTAATTGTTCACTAAGGCTGTTCACTTCATTTGTATCTTCCTTTTGTGTCAGTATTCAACAAAATCATTTCCATCTAAAAGCAGTGCTGAAGGGGGTAGAGGTTCATTGGGTCTCCCCTTCTGTGTGAAAGCAAGCACACATGGGCTTTCATCTCATTTCTAAAGTTAATATTGTTTTGTGCTTATTCCTATTCTTTACTAGATACACATGGTTCCCAGACTCCCTAGCCTTTGTGGACTCAAGCCCCCAGTGTGTTCAGGTGCTGCCCTCTTTCCAGTCTCACGTTACATGGCAAAACACTTATCAAAGCTCCCTAGAGCTTCAACCAGCCAAAGGGTCTTAAAGCCCTGAAGAGCTACATTTGCTATCAGTAACAGTATAGGAGGTGATCAATATGGGTCAGACAATCAAAAGACTGTTAACGTAAGGGACTTTAGGTTATTCAAGAGTCAGCTTGCTCAAGGATCAGTGAAAGGAGCTAAAATGACTTGGAAAGAACTTATTCTGCATATCTAATTTCAAAGCCCTGCCAGTTTTGCATATTTCTCTGAATAAATTGAAAAATTAAAAGGTTACCTTTTAAACACATTTTTTTAAAAAAAAGTTAAAATAAATTTGCTAACTGCTTGAGGTGTCTTAGTCCATTTTCTGCTGCTATAACTGAAATGGCACAGACTGAATAAATTACAAAGAAAAGAAGTTTGTCTCTTGGTTATGGGGGTTGGGAAGCCCAAGACTGTGGTGCCAACATCTGGCTAGAGTTATCTTATGGCACAAAGCAGAAAGGCACGTGAGTGCACAAGACAGAGAGGGAATGGGGGCCAAACTCATCCTTTAATGAGGAGCCCACTCCTGTGATAACAGAGCCTTCATGATCTAACCACCTCTTAAAGGCCCCAACTCTTAATACTGCCACACTGGTGATTAAATTTCAATAGGAGACTTGGGGGAGGGGACATTCAAACCATAGCAGGCAATCTCCAACTAGCAACTTTTCTACATGTGCAAGGAAATGTGCCTTTTAATAGAAGAACATTCTCTTACCTTTCCACATATAAGAGGCAGAAATCCTTTTTGCTTATTTGTTTTGTTTTTGTAACTGTTGTGTGCAATTTTTAAAATAGTTGACAACAATTCTACCACCAAACAATCCATGGTTGAGCTAACTCTTAGGACAAATTACATGTACTATTACAAAGCCGCAAAATACTAAAATACTCCATATGTGCATTGTATATATGCCATTGTATGTGTTGAGTGTGTATATGTGTACACATTGTATATATGCTATTGTATAAGTTGTGTGTGTATATGTGTACACTTGCATCTATCCATGCATATACTTTTTTCCCCATAGATTCAGCTATGGGGAAATACAGATCAAATTCCTCTGCTAATGAATTATAAAGTCTTACTATGGGAAGGTAGCAAAGAATTTCACTTTTTTTGCTTATTTTGCAATTTCTTGATTGCTATGTAAACCTGGAGCATAATATCTGCTAATAATTCTCTCTTTGGAGTTGTCATCCATACAGGAATTTTCCTGCATGGTGGACATGATCTAAAGACTATTTCTGCACCCAGTTGAAGTTCATCACTGTCCAAGTTGGAATCATGCTCTGGCAAATAGTTTATGCTAGTGCCAGGCAGAACAAAACCATTCAACAAAAGAAGGGGTGTTCCACCCACTTTCCTGCTCTATCTTGCCCCACTGTCACCTGGGTCGGCACCAGTGGATAGAGGTAAGAGAAGAGGTGAGCAGAAGCCAGCTACCCTCCTCTTTTCCCCCAGGGCAGGCAACCTCTAACTACAGGCCTCAGCAAGAAGGAAGGGGAGGGGAAGTCTCGTCTTCTATTGAAAACTGAAGAGTTGATTATTGTCTTAGAACAAATTCTCTCTAATGATCTGGGACTTCAGGACAGCTTGTTATCTAAGGTGTCCCTTACCTTAGAACTCAGGGCCTAGTGAGTTTTTATCAAGTTTTTGAAGGAGACAAGATTAAAGGGGACAGAAATTTTGAGGAAGACAGATTTAAAGGAGAGACAAGAGTAAAATTAGGTTTGGGTCCTCTATCATTGATCATGTGTCCAGCACATTGCTGAAATTTATTTTCATAAAACCAAGATAACTGAATTTAAAGTAAGTGAAAAATATAAAGGCAAATTGGACATCACAGGAAATGTCCTTGCTCTAAAATTTCAGAATATGAATTTCCTTACTATGGAAGATTGTGGTAAGTTTTAAGTTTTTTTCAAGATAAAACTTTACCAGTGCAATTTTCTTTTCTTTTTTTTTTAATCTGCAATTTCCTTTTTAAGAAGGATTGAAAGGTTTAAACAGAGTTTATTTGAGTTAAATTTAAATTAAGAAAAGTAAAACAAATGGAATGAAGATTTGGCATAATTTGTGAAGAGGGGATGAAAAGGAAGTTTGGAAAACATAGTTCCAACAAGGGCTTGAGGAAAAGTCAGACAACAAAATGCTATAGAATGATATTCTAAGTTACCATGTATAGGAAGTCTGAAAATCATCCTTCGCTAAAGTTTTCTCATGATTGGCCCAGAATAACACATAGATTTGTGACATTTTACCAAATGCTAGTTCAAATTAGTTGCATCTGAAGCCTCAAAATAAAGCCAGGAAGCAGGACTCAAAAAAAAAAAAAAAATCAAAGTCTTAAAAATAAAAAGAGAAAAGTGAAAGAATGAAAGGAAGGAAAAGGGAGAAAGGGAAAGAAAGAGGAGAGGAGGAGAGGGGAGGGAAGGGAAGGGAAGGGGTGAGGAGGGAAGGAAGAGTTCCACTCATTAAAATACAGTTTGTGAGCACTGTGGGTCCTTAATTTTATTTTGAGGGTTCTGTTAGCTTGTAAGACACTTCAATTTGCACTCTGGATTTAAAACTTTAATTTAACTCCTTCAGAACCCACAATTTTGGGTCTCTAATATACAGGCATTATTCAGTTTTCCCAGGTAAACATTAGGATATATAGAACACTGTGATTTTATTTAGCTAATTTCAAGATTAAAGATTTCCTTAATTTTTCCATTAGCTCTTTGTAGTTACTAAAACTGCATGCCTGATTGCTCAAGGGAAAACTTGCACTACTTGAGTGCCTGTTAAAAGTGAAGTTAACCGTGGGCCTCTGCATCCAAGAAGATAGACTAGATACTTTTCTCCCTATTTTCCCTCTAAGTGCAGCTAAAAACCTAGGATAGATGCAAAGATGAGCCAGCTGAGGAGTTCAATACCCTAGAAACCATACAGTGGTGTGTCTCCTGCCTTATGTATGCAGTATTCTATACTTGGAGCTAGACTGGTCAGCAACTGGAATTGCCAATGGTTACAGACCACAAAAAAAGCAAAGTACCCACAAAAGTTAGCACCTTCTAACCAGTGGGCGAGGAGTGGGGCAGCAGAGCAAAAGAGAAAACTTTTAGACAATAGCTGCTTTACTACAGCCAAAAACCACAGAAAAAGTATGGCTCCATCCCCACCCACTGTGGCAGAGGCTCCTACTCCACCCAGCCAGGGATGAGTGGAGTCCTAGTGGGGAGCAACTTCCCTCTTGTGTCCAGAAGTAATGAGGTGCACCCTCATTTTGGACATCAACAGGGCCATGAGGGGAAGCTGGTTATCCACCCCCACCTGGCAGTGATTAGGCAACACTCCCTCTTTCTCTGCCAGAGTGTTGTTATTAGAACCTAAAATAGGAAGTTTAAATAAAATCCGGAGTTTTATAACATAAGGCCCTAGATGTCCACATTTCAATCAAAAATCAATCATTATTCCAAGAACTAGGTAGATATTAAACTGAATGATAAAAGATAGTAGATCCCAACCCTGAGATGATAGAGATATTAGAATTCTCTGATCATTTAAATATGATTTTTAAAGTAGCCGTCATAAAAAATGCTTCCATGAGTAATTACAGACATGATTAAAAGAAATAAAAGTAGAAAGTCTCAGCAAAGAAATCGAAAATATAAAGAAGAAACAAATGAAATTTAGAACTGAAAAATATGACAGCCAACCCAGTGGATGGGCTCACCAACAGAACAGAAGAAAGGGTCTGTGAACTTTAAGACCCAACAATGGCAACAATCCAAACTGAACAATAGAGGGAAAACAGACCTTAAAAAAAATGAGCAGACTCTCAAGAACCTTTAGTACTATAAATAAAGATCTAATATTCCTGTCATTAGTGTCCAGAAGGAAAGGAGAAAGAGGGTAGGGCTGAAAAAGACAAAACATTGTAATGGCTGAAAATTTCTCAAATTTGTTAAACGGCATAAATCTGTGGGTTCCAGAAGCCATGTAACCCCCAAATCGGACCCCCAAAGAAATCTCTACTGAGAGACAGAACAGTTAAACTTCTGTAAACTAAGCAGAGAAGCCACAAAGAACCTTGAAAACAAGAAACAAAACAATGCCAATGACAGCAGATTTCTCATCAGAAACCACGGAGTTTATATAGGATATAGGGCAAGTCATTCTCAAATGAAGGGAAACGAAGAGACTCCGTCACTACCTCAAAAGAGCTTCTGGTGGAAATTCTCTAAGCAGAAAAAATAAATGATAAAAGAAGGAATCTTGGAACACCAGGAAGGAAGAAAAACAAAAGTAAACGAAAATGTAGGTAATAAAGTTTTTTCTTCTCTTGAGGTTTCTAAATTACATTTGACAGTTAAAGAAACAGGATAACACTCTCTGATGTGGTTCTAAATGTATGTAAGGGAAATATTTAAGATGAATCTATTATAAATGTGAGCAAGTAAAGGGAATATGAAGGCAGTTAACGTTTCTGTACTTCACTCAAACTAGAGAATATGAAAAGTTATGTGTATATAATGAAAAGCTATATAAAAATATACACTTAAGAATATTATAAACAAATATAAATATGATAATAAGTATACACATGTGCATAGTTATACATATATGTGTATGTACATAAACACACATAACACTGGTGGTTTTGCTTCTCTTATTGAACCCAAATATATAATGCAAAATATATTCTCTGATACTAATGGAACTAAGATAAAAATCATTAAAAGAAATTAGAAAAATCACCAAGCAGTTAGAATTTGAAAAGCGATCTGGACTAAAGAATGACTATTACTACAAACCCTGCAGACATCAGAAGATAATGAGCAAATGCCGTGAAAACCTCTATACACATAAATTTGACAAATTCCTCGGAAAACACAATCTACTACAGTATGAAATAGAAACTTTGAATGGCCTCTGTTAAGGAAATTAAATTTGCAATTTAAAAACTTCCAACAAATAGATCTGCAAATCCAGATGGTTTCATGGAAAATTCTACCAAATGTTGAAAGAAAGATTAAGACCAATTCTATAAAAATCTCTTCCAGAAAATAGAAGAGAGGCGAACATGTCCCAATTCATTTTGAGAAGCTAGTATTACCCTTATATCAAAACCAGATAAATTCAGTTAAAAAATAATAGAAAAAAACTATAAACCAATGTGCCTCATAAATAGAGATCCAAAACTCTTTACCAATTTTAGATTCAGTCAAAAAAGAAAGAAAAAGAAAAAAAAGAAAGTCTTTAACAAAATATTAACAAATAGAAGTCAGCAAAATATATTATATGCCATGACCAAGTGAGACTTATTCCAGAGATGCAAGGAATTTGAAAAGCAATAATTGAAAAATCAATTATAATTTACCATATTAACAAGCTAAAGAAGAAAATTGCAATCATATCAATTGGTGCAGAAAAAATATTTAACAAAGTTCAACATCCATTTACCATAAAACCACTCAGACAACTAAGAATGAACTCAACTTGATAAAGAGCCTCGGTACAAAACCTACAGCTCACATCCTAGTTAATGGTAAAAGACTGAATCCTTTTGCCCCAAGGAACAAGTATATTCAATATACTACTGGAATTTCTAACCTTGACAATAGGCTAGAAGAGGAAACAAAAGCATATGGATTAGAATGGAATAACTAAAACTACCCCTATTTTTAGAAGATGTGATCTCTATGCAAAAAATCCCAAGCAATCTCAAAAAACTGTGAAGAGTGAGTTCAGCAAGATAAACACACACAAGTCTGCGGAATTTCTGTATACTAATCATGAATACATAGACATTGAAATTTAAAAAATAATATTATTTACAATCACAAAAATATGAAACACCTGGTGGATTTGGATGCTGATATAAATGTTGATAAAAGAAATCAAAACTCTAAATAGACAGTGAGGCATACTATGTTCATAGTTTATTGGAAAACTCAACATAGGAAAGGTACCAAATTTTCTCAAATTGATACACAGGCTTATTGCAATTTCTGGGACCATTATGACTGTGCCAGCTTCCTTTCCTGTCCCTTAGCTGAGCTGTTCCCAGTGGCCACAGTTTTCACAGGGACAGCTGGACACCCTGTCCCTTGGCACTGAAGAGTGTGGGAATCTTGGTATGTGGATTATACCCTCCACTGCCATTAGTGAAAAAGAAAAATTACCCTAATATGTGTATTAAATCACCTTCGGAACCCCATGTCAGAAATTGTGTTGAAATATCTGAGAAGCACTTTGTAGAAGAAAAATTATATTTTATAGTGGGTAGATCCTGTGAGCTAAAGTTTTAGGAGTGAATTCTCTTTAGATAGACTAAGTTGAGGGTTTTCCTCCTGTAAAAGCCTGAACTTAATATATTTCCTAAATATCAGGGCTGTTTCTGCCAAGAGATTCCTTTTCATGCATATGGAGAGATACAGGAAAAGATCCTCTTTAAGTAGTAAGAAATGAGTATGGTTTATTTTTAAAATTCTATTAACTTGCTTCCTTTTATTGTAAAAATAATACATTCACGTTGGAATGAAATGAAAAGAGAGAGCCCTCCCTTCGTCCCTATTTAAACTTCAGAGCCACTCACCCACCCACCCAGCCGTAAGCTCCATCAGCTAAGATAGGTATGACTGGCTGTCCAGAATTTTTGTGCTTTTATACAATTCATACATGTAATAAGGACATTATATTTTTTATTTTTTAACTGAACTTTTTATTTGAGATAACAATAGATTCACATGCAGTTGTAAGAAATAATACAGAGAGCTCCTGTATACCCTTTCCTCAGTTTCCCCCAGTGGTAACATCTTGCCAAATATGGTGCACTTTTGCAACCAGAATATCGATACAGTCACATGACAGAGCATTTTCACATCCGTGAAGATCCCTCACGCGGCCCTATCACAGCTACGTCTACCTCCCTCTTACAGCTCCCTCCTCACTAACCCCGAGCAAGCACTGTTTTCTCCGTTCATATGATTTTATCAGTTCAAGAACGTCATATAAATGGAATCGTACGATATGTAACATTTGGGGATTGGCCTCTTTTTTATTCAGAGTAATTCCCAGACGATTTAGCCAGGGTGTTATGTCTGTTAGTAGTTTGTTCTTTGTATCACGGAGTGATATTCCATGGGGTGGACGGACCACAGTTTGTTAAGCCATTTTCCTGCTGAAGCATATCTGAGTTACTTGCAGTTCAGGGCTTTGACAAATGAAGCTGCTATAAACTTTCATGTATAGGTTTTTATGTGGATATACATTTTTATTTCTCCAGGATAAATGCCCAGAAGTACAAAATTCTGGGTCATATGGTAGTTGCATGTTAAGTTTTTTAAGAAACTGCCAAACTATTTTCCAGAATGGCTGTGCTATCTTCCATCCCATCAACAGGATGAGTGATCCCATTTCTCTGCATCATTTGCCGCATTTGGTGTTGTCACTATTTTTTATTTTCTCATTCTGATAGCTATATAATGATACCTCACAGTAGCTTTAATTTGCGTTTCCCTAATGGCAAATGATGCTGAATATCTTTTATTTACCCTTAAAAGTATATTCTCTTCAGTGAAATACCTCTTCATGCCTTTTTTTTTTGAGACAGAGTCTCACTCACTATGTCACCCTTTGTAGAGTCCTGTGGCATCATAGCTCATAGCAACCTCCAGCTCTTGGGCTTAAGTGATTCTCTTGCCTCAGTCTCCCAAGTAGCTGGGACTACAGGCTCCTGCCACAAGGTCCAGCTATTTTTTGGTTGCAGTTGTCATTGTTGCTTAGCAGGCCTGGGCTGGGTTCGAACCCACCACCCTAATGTGTGTGGTCGGCCCTCTGCTGACTGAGCTACGAGTGCCACTGTCTTGTGCCTTTTGACCATTTTCTGATTGGACTGTTTGATTTTTAATGTTGAGTTTTGAGAGTTCGTTATATATTCTGAATACTAATATTTTTCTCCTAGTCTCTAGTTTGGTGCAATCTTTCTGGTCCCAGGTAACTGGGAGATTTTGGCTGTTCTCCTTTTAAGAAACATTGTACCTGTTCCTGCCCCATGCTAGGCCAAGCCCTCTTGGGCATACTAGGTGTGGCCAGATGTATGACAGCTTCATTTATCACAGGAGTCACATCACATTGTCTTTACGCATTAGCCCACTAAGTATAACTTTCTGTCTGGTTCTCCACTCAGCTCAGAGATTTGAGACAAGGAATGAGGACAGAATTTGATTTATTGTTTAATGTTCATGGCAACATTGGAATTTCTTCATCTTCTGAATATTTGCAGGAAAGCTCAGATAAGAGTATTGTGGGGAAGCTCAAGAAAACATCTTTCAGGGAACACAAACAAACTCTCCTATCAAAATTCCAAAAGCCACGTAACATTTTGTTTTTACAGGCTCCTTCCCCCAGGTTTGGAATTTAATAGTTGAATATCCAAGTGCAGGCAATGACTAAAAGCTGACACTGAAATGATACTTTGAATCATGTCAATGACAAGTCCTAGGCTGTGATGCCATCCTCTTGATTTAGGAGAAATGAGAAACTAGATTAAATTAAGAATAGTCTCTGATTGCTTTGTTCCAACTGACCCCCAAAATTAAAGTTAGCAAATACTGAGTATTACTGTATCCTAGCACTATACTAGCTCCTAATTTTCCCCCAAATCATGTAAGCATATGTCATAAGAGATTTAAAGAGGAGTAACTTGGGCTCAGAAAAATCAAATAAACCAGGCACGATGGCTCCTGCCTGTATCCTAGCACTCTGGGAGGCTGAGGCAGGAGGATCGCCTGAGCTCAGGACTTTCAGACTAGCCTGAGCAAGAGTGAGACACTATCTCTACTAAAAATAGAAAAATTAGCTGGGTATGTGGCAAGCATGGATAGTCCCAGATACTTGGGAGGCTGAGACAGGAGGATCACTTGAATCCAGGAGCTTGGTTTCTTCCTTTCTTTCTTTCTTTCTTCCCTTCTTCCTCCCTCCCTCCCTCCCTCCCTCCTTCCCTTCCTTCCTCTCTCTCTCTCTCTCTCTCTCTCTCTCTGTCTCTCTCTCTCTCTCTCTCTCTTTGCAGTTTTTGGCCGAGGCTTGGTTTGAACCTACCACCTCCAGCATATGGGGCCGATGCCCTACTCTTTTGAGCCACAGGCACCGCCCAGGAGCTTGAGGTTTCTGTGAGCTAGGCTGACCCTAGCCTAGGCAACAGAGTGAGACTTTGACAAGAAAGAAAGAAAAGAAGGAAAGAAGGAGAGTGAGAAGAGGAGAGAAGGGGAAAGGAGAGGAGCGGAAGGGAGGAGAGGAGAGGAGAAAGAACTTGTTTAAGATCATACTAGTGGTAAGGGGCCAGCTGAGGTTTGATGCCAGGGCCCATATTCTTCGTGTTGTCTGATGCTGCCACTCACACCAACATAGCAGGGCTTTAAGAAGCTTGTTATTATGTCCCCATATCCTTCACTTTTCCTCACCTAGGAATATAACCAGCTGCAGGCAGCAATTTCCTCAAAGTGGAAACTGTAGTGGGCATCCTTTGGCTTTGCTCAACCAATGAAAACATACTCTTCCCAAATCATAGATTAGATCTGGAAAAGCTCTAGAAATAATCCATTTACCGGCAGAAATGGGCCTGATAGAATACCTGAAGGCCTAATACAATGCTTACCTTACAAGGTTTTGGTAGGAAACTGAAGCCAGAAGGGTCACTGATGTGCTCAAAATCCCACAGCTTGTCATTGATAAACAGGACTTACTCAGGCACTGTGACCCAGGCACCAAGAGAGATGATACCTGAATACGGTGCTGAGGAGAAATCCCTCCACAGAATAACATTTAGTGACAACTGTAACCACCACATCCTTCCTCAGACCCCTATTAGGATAGCTTATTTAATCAGAATAGGGATAGGAAATAAATACCTTGTTACTCAAGCTTTATAGTTCAGCAAGCCCTTTCTTAGGCATCATCTTATTTGAATCATCACAGTAGACACTCTGTGAGCTGGACAGAATGAATGGCATTTTCCTTTACACATGGATCAACAGAGGTTAGTGAAATAGTGATTTTCTTGAGGTAACAGAGCTAGCAAATAGGAGAAACACAACCCAAATTATTAATTATTGAGATTGCTTTTAAATAAAAGCATTGTTCCTAACATTTGATTATGAAAACTTAAGATATTTAAAATTAATAACTTTCCTATTATAAAAGTAATACATGTTTATGGTAGAAAATTTAAAAAGTATAAGAAGGCAAAAATGAAAATTACATCTGATCTCAATACCCAAAGATATCAGATATCATCATTTTTTTTTTTTTTGACACAGTTTCACTCTGTTACTCTGGCATCATAGCTCACAGCAACCTCAAACTCTTAGGCTTGAGCAATCTTCTTGCCTCAGCCTCCCAAGTGGCTGGGACTACAGGCACCTGCTACAATGCCTGGCTAGTTTTTCTATTTTTAGTAGAGATGGAGTCTTGCTCTTGTTCAGGCTGGTCACAAACTCCTGAGCTCAAGTGATCCTCCTGCCTCAGCCTCCCAGAGTGCTGACATTAGCCATTGTGCCTGGCAGATGCTATCATTGTTAAAGTTTCATGGATATCCTTCTAGTCTACTATCCATGCCTATATTTGCTAAAACAAAACAGAGTAACAAAAAAACAGAATCATGACGTATTTGCTGTTTTATGATTATTCTCTCTCTTTAGCAATATATTGTGAATATTTTTCTATATACTTCAATATTCTGCTACATCATATTCAAAGAAGGCATCATATTTTATTGCATAAATGCATCATCGCTTTATGTAGCCAAGACCCTATTGTAAAACAACAGGTTGTTTGCAGGAATTTTTTTTTTATAATAATTTTATAATAATTTTTACTTATAAGCAATGTTGTAGTTAACATCCTTGTTGGTATATTTTTGCACACATCCATGATAATTTTCTTCGAATAAATCCCCAGAACTGAAATTTCTTGGTCAAAGAGCTTGCAAACTATTAAAGCGTTTAGGATGTATTTGGGTAGTCCAAATTAAAAGTTAAGGTTTCATTTGGCATGGGATTTGCCTTAGCAAATTTTTATACCATCTCTGAGCTCTCACTAATTGCAATGTCTGTGGACTTTAATGCTAATCTTCTGAGGCAGATGATAAAACATTCAGAAGGCTGTTCCTATCATTTTACTCTTTAGTGAGTTCTCTAAAGAATTCACATCTGCAGAGGAAGAAAATCGGGACTGAGGTACACAGAGCTGCAGAAGTGCTGTCATGGAGAGGTCCTGGGTACCCTAGAGGTCCTGCCCACAACTGTTCATGGCTTTGTGGAATCTCCTTCCCGCCCTACCCACCCCCATGCAGTCAAGACCTGGGACTTGACATTAACCAATAGAACATGGCAAAGATGACGGGTGTCCTGTGTGTGATTAAATTATGTTGCATAAGATGCCCCCTTAGACTGGCGCTAGATACTCTCCTAGTGGGCTTAATGAAGTAAGTGACCTTGCTGGAGAAGCCCACGTGGCTGAGAACTGTGGACTGCAGTAGGTCCTAAAGGTGGCCTCCAGCTGACAGCCAGCAGAAAGCTAGCCTGAGTCATACAGCTACAAGGAATTAGATTGTTGCCACAGCCTGAGAGTTTTGAGATGGATTTTCCCCAGTGGAATCTCTAGATGAAAGCAGCTCAGCCAACCTTGATTGCATCTTTGTGAGACCCAGAACAAGAACCCAGTGAAGTAGAGTCCAGACTCCTGACCCATGGAAATTGCACACAAGTGTGTATTTTAAGCTGCTAAGTTTGTGGTTATTTGCTGTATAGCCTGTATTTGCCTGCCCTAAAACCAGTGAACTACATGACCTTGACTTTCACCTCCTCAGCCTATTCTCAGCCAGGCCAAGATCCCCTTCAAAGCCCTTTCCCTTTCCCCACAAGGTGCACTATTATCCACGTGGGTTGATCCTGTGTGTATGTGTTTCCCCTCAGGTCCATTCTGTGTCCTTCCCAGGGGATCCTCATGGGGGAGGGGCTGAGCCCTGCAGGAGGCATTTCCCAGACTCTTGCTTCAGCTGGGTTGGACCCCTGGGGGGTGGGAGAGGAGGCCTCTCTGTCCCCACCTCTGTGTCTCCTCCTGGCTCTCACTCCCCCAGGACAAGCCTCTCCCCTTGGGTGCTCACATCCTCTGGCAGGTTGTCTCTGCTCTTGGGCTGTAGGAACTCCCATCTCCCTCCCTCTGTCTCTGCAGCCTGGGGGTGGTCCTGGCTCCCTTTTGTGGCTAATTTCTGGTTTATTTCTCTTTTCTTTCGTTTGGCTTCTTAGGTTCCCCACCACCTGTGAAATCAATTTATGCAAGAAACTCCTTTTGCTGGGAACACTTCAAGTGGTTTCTGCTTTCTTCAGAGACTCTGGCTGATGCGTGCTCCGTATCCCAGACATGTCACCTACACTGCAGGTGTTGTGTGTGATCAGAGGTCCCCCAGGGGCTGGGAAAACAACGGTGAGTGGGACAGGGCATCTGCCCTTGGGCATGCATGATCCAGGGGCAGTGATATACAAATAAATACTCAGATTGATGGGATAAATTCTACATGGGAAGTATATTTGGCAGAAGCCCCAGGGTGGTGGAGGTGGCAATCAGGAGGCAGGAAGAAGGGTGTTCCTATCAGGGGAACAGCCTGGGCAAAGGCATGGAAGTCTGAAAGAGCATAGTGAGGTCTGTTATAGGAAGGCTAGTCACAGTGAAGTGACAGCAAATTCCCTATCCCCAAAGTATCATGTAGAATTATACCAGTCCCCCAATACAGGTCAGGGCATTTTTAGCTCCTACTGAAGGAAGTCATCTCATTCCTCCTTGGAGGCTTCATCCTAAAATATGTTCAGGACTGAAGCTTAACTGGACGACAGTCCCTCTGGCACTCAGCCTTCTCTCCTGGAGCTATCTCTAAGGGCTTCAAGGGCCAGCAGTATTATGTGGTAGAAAGTGAAAAAGCAAAGAGCATAACTAAGTAGTGTAGACAATTCTTAGCTGGGTAATTTTGGGTGAATTGCTTTACCTTTCTGAGTCCCCTTCCATGTGGACAAAATACCTACTCAGGTGAGTAGGAAAATCATATTTGTACCACTAAGTTCTGTACTGGAGTTTATTATTCATTATATCATATCGTCCTTAAATAATCCTCTGAGTAAGTTACTACCATTGGCTCCAATTTAGAGATTTTTAAAACACTGTGGCTCAGAGAAGTTAGGTCATTTGTCCAAGGCCACACAGCAGTTGATGGGCAGAAACCTGGGGGTCAATGCCCCTAACTATTACTTGAATGCTGCTCATGGCAAAGTGTCAGGACTGATGTGAGGCTTGAATTAAAGGCTTAATACACTTATATTCTCCCCCTTTGGGCTACAGAGACAAGGAAACTGAGTTACTTCCCTGAGGCCTGATAATGATACCTGTAAGCTCTAGAAACAGAAACAAGTAGGAAAACAAGCCGGCAGCTCTTTTGTTTGCCAGGTAGTTCTGAGCTTCGGAGATGATTGTTTTAGGGTAAGAGGTGAGCCCTAAAGCCTCCAGAAGAAAGCCAAAGAATCCCAATTCCTGAACAAACTCGTCCCTCCCTCTCCACTGTTTCTCATGCTGGGAAACAGTAACTCACCGTGTAGCATCATTTTATGAAATTCTTATCCCAGGAGGAACATGTTATTACGTATATTTTATAGATGTCAACCCTAGGGCTTAGCTAACTTGTTCATGTCACTGGAAAGTGTCAAGGCTGAGCTTGAACCCAGAGCCAGGGAATGCAGGGCCCCGGGCCCCTCCGTAGGTGGCCATGTGATCTTTTGCTGCCCTTCCACTCTCTGAACGCTCCCCAGGAGGGCCAGAGCTCTGTGGTGCAGCCGGAGGGGCCAGCAGGATGCTGGGTAGAGTCCCAGTGAAGTATCCTCAACTTCAAACCCTTCCCCGGGGGCTCCAGGGTGTGGTGCTTTGGCAGCTTTTCTTTATTCCTGCACGAGGATTTAGCTGTCCGAGGAGGGGGGCTGCGGGGGAGCTGAGCCAGCTGCGCGAGTCTGCCTCTGTGCTAACATCAAAGAGTTAAGGGCCCGGCCTGTCTGCACAAGTGCTGGCTGGCCAGGCGCGCACACCACCCCCCCAACACATACCTATCGTGTACACCACACACACTCACGCATGTCACATGCGACACACACCACCCACGCTCATACACAGTGCATCACACATGCACACCACACACAAATACACCACACATAACCCAAGAATCACTCGGACCTCACAGGCAGCACACACGTGATGCCTCATGCCCTTCATTATATATGCACACACTGTACATGTGTGTGCACCACTCGCACCACGCCCTACCCCTACAGGCAGCACACATGACAGCACATCACCCTTCACATCCTGGCCTCTCACACGGCCACCTGCCACACGCACATAAGCTCAACGCACTTTCACACGGAGTGTACACATCACCTCACACAGAGTACACACATCCCATACACAGCTCAGCACCTTGTAGACACCACCCATACACACACACACTGCACCTCACACCCTTGTCTCCCATAGACAAAACACATTTTAGCAAGGGAAAAAACTATTCAATTTGTAGTCCTCAAGTCACGTTTGACTTCTGCAGGTATAAGAGGCGCTCCCCGTGACTTGAATTCATATTTCGTCATCAGTAATATTGAGTATTATCATTTTATTACAGTTTTTCCCTTTCTTAAAATATGTACACATTTTTTGGCACCTTTTGTATACCATACCATCCCACACACCAAAAGGTAGACATCCCTACCACACAGTAGCACATAGACACACATCACACCTCACAGGCTTGTATTATACATACATACGATCCCCTGTTCACACACCACAGACAACATACCACACACCCTCCACACAGACCCTCCCTACCATACCCCTCTCCCAGAGACTACATCCACCACACACACACACATACACCATGCACAACACACACACATATACACACAGAGTTTTAAAGGCATTCACATCTAGGCTACAGCCCCAACCCAGCAGTACCCAGTCATTCTGAGGAAAAGCCACAGGCAGCCCCCCGAGGGATTCTTTTTCTCTTCCTGGCTTCATTATAGCCCCGTTGCTGGATAAATTAATTACAGAGTTGGAGGAACAGAAATCCCTCTCCCACCCACCATCCCCCTGAAGTATCAACATCGTGGATCTATTTATGGACTTCAAAATCTGAGGTGTGACGTGCTCTGTCACTGTGCAGCCAGTGCTCTGGCAGCCAGCGGGAGTCTGTCCCTTTTATGTGGTGAGAAGCTTTGCCTCTCCCCTCCGCCCTTTTCTCCCATGTTCACGTGGAGAGTGTCACTCTGAGGGGAGCAAACGAGTGGGGTAACTGGCCAGCCAGGGGGCTGCTGCGGATCTGGGCACGGGCGGGGAGGTGAAGTTCATTCAGGGGGACAGAGGAGGGAGGCTTCCTTCTGTGAGCTCAACCTGCTCTTTGGTCAGAAAGGGAGATTCACCTGTCCACGAACCAAAGGACCGAGAGATTATTCTAACCATGTCGTCAAAGTCTTTCTTGATTAGCATTAGAATTATTGTTTGGAATTATGTGGCCCCGAGAAGGCCAGGCCTGATCGTGGTGTTTGTCCCTCATTGATATCATCTTCCTATTCTAGATACACACTTCCACACCTTCTTCAGTTTGGAGGGCTTCTTCTTTCACGACGTGCTTGGAGATACTTCATGCTCCTAGAAGGATGTGCATAGACTGTATGAACCTGTGCTCTAGTCAATCTAACTGAGAGGGGTGGGTGGAGCGAACCTGTCACCGCTGCAGACTGCAGGGGCTGGCTGCTGAGGGCCCCTCCTGCCTGGGGCGTGGCTGACACTGGCAGGTCATCCATCCCTCTGTTTTCCTGGGTGCCGTTACTATGTTCTTGAGGCCTAGGCTTTTCTGAGAGGCCTTCTGAATTCCCCTAAGTCTGATCTCTCTGGAGAACCAGGGAGGGCAGCAAAGGAAGTGCTCCCCTTCCTCTACAGCTCTGCCGGCCACGTGCTGCCAAAGGAGCAAAGTGTCACCTGGTAGGAGGATCGAGTTGACTGGTGTAACTATTTGTCATGTGGGGTTCAGAACTTCAAAGGTGGTTAGCTTTCCTGGGGCCAAGTTACCACACCAACACCATCTCTATGATGCTTAAAGCAGCAGCTTCTAAATTTTACCCCAAATTTGAAGCAGGTGGTCGTGGCAGCCCGCAGACTGTTGGAGGAAATTCAAAGTTGTGGGAGGACAGACGCAGGGCAGCAAATAGGTCGCCATGGGTTTTGGCAGGTGGAAGAAATTTGAGAATAGTGTTTGGTCTGTCCTTGGGACCTGGGGTGGGGAAAGGGATAAGGATGGCTGTCTAGCGGGGTGGTCTGGGTGGCAGGCAGGTCTGGAGAGGTGCAGTGGTTTGGTCAGCAACTTTCACTTCCCTTGATAAGCCGGTTTCATTTCATTTCAATTCCTGTTTTCTCCCAGCCAAACTCCATAAGCATTAATATAAGGTTTCAGTCTAATCACCAGCTGCTTGAGATGTATCTGGCTGAGCCCAGGGAGTTGGGAGGCCCACGGAGAGGCGGGAACCAGTAAGTACTCCAGTGTGAAGCCGCCCAGATGGCTATGAAATGTGTCGTGAAGCAGCTTGGCCAGGAACCCACAGGAGAAGGTTCCTGCAGCGTGGTCTCCTCTGCGGTCATGTTTCTGAATGCAGCCTCCCAGGAATTGTAGGGTGGGCTGAATTCTGCTTCCTGCATGTATGTACTATACATCCCCTGATTTCAAGGAAAAACTCAGGAAGTACATGGTCTGAGGAGAAAGGAGCCTCAATAAGGTTTTTGTTGTTATTTTGCAAGTGATCTTGAAGTGAATGCCCACAAACTGCCCACACGATGAATAGCAACATTCATTTCCCAGGGCAGGAAGGCGGAGCCCGGCCTGCTGTGAGTCCTGCCTGCCTTGGCCTCTGGCTACCTTCAGCTCTGTGGCCACTTTTCCCTGACACTGGCCTGTGGTGGTGCAAGCTGGAGGGGGTTAGCAGACAACAGGAGCTTCTTCCCTCTGATCCCTGCTCTGAGACTATCTCCTTCTGGCCTGGGGCCATTTGCTTGGCTACTTCACCTCAGTTTCTCTATCTATAAAATGGGGATAATGGTGTTTACTTACTTACCTCATGAGTATTATAGGAATTAATTACTGTTTGCAAAGTACTTTGAAGATGAAAAGTGTAAGGTGGCATCATTATGATGATGAAATATTTTCCACTGCTACCAATCAGGTTCTGCCAGATTCAAGTGCACTTTTCAACCTTGGTTCCAAGTGAGATCCTCACAGCCCCGTGTGCACACACACACACATGCACATGCTTGCTCATGCACATGCACTCTCAATCCCAGTGGAATATCCGGAGATGGAAAAAAACAGAAGCCACTCTCACCCAGGAAAGGGTCCTTCCTATTTAGGGGGTGATGGTAGTCAGGAGATTCAAGGATGAGTAGTGGTAGAGACCAGTGGCCCCAACATACAAAGTAGTCTAACATGTATATGACTTAGCAGGAACAGAGCCAATATTTTCCACTTCAACCATGTGTATGATGCACAGCAGAGATGCTAATGTGCCTAATAGGCCTTTTCATGGAGAATTTTTGCCTTTATTATTGTCATAGGAGTAACATAACAGGTTGAGAATGTAAAATCTATCTGCTGCCTTGACCTTCACTAAGATGAAGTACCTCTGCACATGTGCTTTCCATAAGGAGTCACGGAAAAGAAAAACATTTTTATGATTTCAGAGTCTCCCAAAATATATTAGAGATGCATATCCAATATATATATCTATGACCTTTTGGAATAGTGAGAGGCAGAAAATAATGTTCCTTTCAAACTGCCTTTTATTTGGATTCTGATGTTGTCTTATGCTGATTGTGGGAATATTTTCTTGTTCTGTTTATCTGCATCTGGTTAAACAATGGTGTGTGTAGCAGGTTGTGCTTGTTAATGGGGCTGAGTATGTGGGGACACCTAGGGCAAGATTATTAAAAAAAGAGGGTCTGGAATAGGAAAAGAAATCAGTTCAATAGAGTCTGTACCTGGCCACTATTGATGATTTCTTCAAAAGCTTTAAGTTTTTAATGTAGCATATGCAAAATTTACTTAAATCTAATTTTGCTGTGAAAGAAAAGCAGGCAATATCCCAAATTCCAAAAGAAACTTTGTATGATTATGTTGTTTGTTTATATAATAATCTAGGTAGCTCCTTCCTTGTAGAGTAATTATATCTAGGAAGCCAAGAAGTAACCATGTGAAATACCCTGAAGGGCAGGAACACCCAGGAATAAGCCAACTCAAATTGTTTATTCAAATGGAATACATTTATTCAAAGTCTTCCCTTTTTATGACAGTTTGTGTTCTTGAAATGGGAGTTGAAGGCCTGGCATAGTGTTTATACCTATAATCCTAGCACTCTGGGAGGCAGAGGCAGGAGGAATCCTTTAGTTCAGGAGTTCAAGACCAGCCTGAGGAAGAATAAGATCCCCATATCTACTAAAAATCAAAAAATTTAGTGTTTTGGTAGATGCCTGTAGTCCCAGCTATTCAGGAGGCTGAGGCAAGAAGATTGCTTGTACCCAGGAGTTTGAGGTTGTAATGAGCTAGGCTGACTCTGTTTCCAAAACAATAAAAAATAAAAACCAGAAATGGGAATTGAAAAATCCAAATACTGTAAGTCAAGTGTGATTTCTGTGTTTTTCTTTCTTTTTAAATTTCAGAGACAGGGTCTTGCTCTTGCTCAGGCTGACCCTGAACTCCTGACCTCCAGTGATCCTTCCACATTGGCTTCCTAGAGTGTCAGGATTACAGGTATGAACCACTACACCTGGCCCAAGTGGGAATTGTAAATAGAAACAATGTGTTACAGAAAGTTAGGACCCTGCTTAAAGGTGTAATGATTGCCACTTTGGTTTCTTTATAACAAAAGTAATTCATGTTCATTACTTTTAAAATTAAATAAAAAAAAGAAAAGTATCTATAAACCTTCTTCCTAGAGTTAGCCACTGTTCACCTTGAGTACCACTGGTCTGCTAGAACTTAGATATGTATTTTTAAAAAATAGTACTGAATATCAGGTTTTATAAAAACCTTTTCTAAACTTATTGTATAACTTTCCTACATTAATAAAATAAATTTATTTTAGTGTAGTTTGATATACATAAGGGTAGAACCTATTATCATATGCTTCCTGGCTATGTATCCCTTTTAATTTGAATTCTTTATTCATGTTCCACACCTGTATTTTTTGACTGGAAAGTTTATTTTATTATTATTGTCGTCATCATTAGCTTCTTAAAGATTTTTTTTAAATGAAGATATAAACATTTTTCAGACATATATTTTCTACATATTTTTATTTGTTCTTTTCATTTAATTTTGTTTAGAGCATCTTGTTTTATTTTTATATGTTTAAATTTTTATAATAATATGTGTAAATTTTTTCCTTTATGATTTTTGCCTTGCTGTCCATGCATAGAAAACTTTCTATACCTCCAAATTATGTAAATATTTACCAATAACTTATACTAAAAGTGCTTGTATGCATACACACACACACACACTTAGTTCTGAAATTTTGTGTATGTCTTAGGAGAGATTACAATTATTTGGTAAATTTTGGTAGATAGAGTGCCAGAAATCTATCTGCTTTGGTATTTTTCCCCATTTCAATTTTTCTTTCTTTTCTTTTTTTGAGTAGGCAAAAGTAGAGTTCAAGTTGTTTATCTGTGATCTTTCTAAGGATTTCTTGGATGCCCATTTCATTAGCACTTGCTCCTTACCTATTATGGCAATGATAAAATTATACCTGACTTGAAACTGTATAATCAGTTCCCTACATGCAGAGACTTTTACCTTCTGATCCTTTCACGTGTTGCAGTGCATGTCAATATGCCTTCAAGGTCTGTTTCAGTTCTGAATTTTTTGACATCTCCTTTGAATGCTGAATCCATGAAATGGAAAATTTTTCTCTTTGGCCATACTATATTCTTTAATAGAGTTTTTCAATAGCCCCTTGTGAGCATGACCCTATTTCAAATGCCAGATTCCACGCTTAGTCCCTACTTACTAGTTGAGTGATCTCAGGCAACTCATTTAATCTCTCTTAGCCTCGGTTTCCTCCTCTGTAAAATGGGATTAATAATAACCTTCCTGAGCTGCTTCACAACATTATTGTAAAGATCAAATGAGATCATGGTTGTAAAAGTGCTTAGTAAGCTGTAAAGCAATATGCAAACACAAGGTGTTATTATTTCCCTTTTATTTGACATTATAAAGGATTGAATATTGATATTATGTATGAGTATAAAGTAATAAGAATCATTTTTTGAAGTAACATGCTAGACCATAAACATCCAAATAAGTACAATCCTTTCAGTAGGCCTCAGAAGAAAGCTCAAATTAACTTCTACACTGTTATCCTTGCTCAAAACACATCCTTAACTTCCGTTGTCTGAGATATCACAAATATTCTCCTTTGGTGTCATATTTCCTTTCTTGTTCTCCTACTTCACCTTTTCTTCCTACTCTCTTCTTTTTCTTGAACCTCCTCATAGGAACTGCAGGGGATAGAGGCAATGGGAGGCAGAGCGATCTCGGGGAATGGGACTGCATGGAAGATAAGACTAGTATACATGTCCATATTGAAATTAGCTGCTGGGAGAGTCTTTTGAGGTTCATTTCAGCAAGAAGACTGTTTTGAACACATTTATGTGATGCTTAACTGAGGTCCACCTTTAGAATACAAGTAAATACACTGTAAGTAGAAATTATTGGAAAGTAAATTTCACCCTCTACTGATATCTATCTGTTCAGTCTCATCGAAGAATATTTAGAGAATTGTAGAAGCCACCCTGGACTGAGTTCTGGTTCTGACTCTGCTATAAAGAACTGAGTGACTGAATGATGTTGGGCCTAGGGCTTAATTTCTTTATTCTCTAAATAAGAAAATTGAAGAAGATAGTCCTTCAGGTCCCTTTCTTTCACCTTGAAAACACTAGGATTCCAATGGCCTTCTTCATCATAGTTTTATGGAGGTACAAACTATTTCCTAGCTGTGCAATTTTGGGCAATTTATTTAATCTGTCTGAACCTCAGTTTCATCATTTACAAAATGGGGTATGTAGCTACTATATTTGTCTTTTTGTAAGGACTAACCCATAAAATGCATGCAAAGTATTTGACACAGAGTAAATGCTCAATAAATATTAGATACCTTTCATTCTTTTCACTTTACTATTTTCATGGAAACAAGCACTTAAAGGCCCAGGTTCACAAGACCCTGAACCTAGGCCCCCAGCCCACAACCGCTCTGAGCACCTGGATTTAGAATCTAGTTTCTCTGAAGCTGTTTATAGATCATGACAACAAGGGAGTTCCCTTGGATAAGTCTCCCATTGTGGGGAAAATGAGAATAGGAGACCTTTCCAAAAGCCTTTGACACCTAGAACATTAACAACCCATACTGCAGCTGCAATAACTTCTATAGCCTAAGCCACTAAGATGCCTGCAGTTGCAACTGATCTTGAATGTAGCTCAAGAAGTTGCACAGAGACTATAACACTATATCTATTTGGAAACAGAACTACCACACCCTTCTAAATTGATACACTAAAATCTACTCCAAGGGAAAGTCTTTTTCTATAAAAACCACTCTAAGAAGTTTGTAAAAGGCATTTATTCCACCAGACATCAGGATAGGGGCACAAGAAACATAAAAGCAAGGAAATATGATTCCACCAAAAGAATATAATAGCTCTTTAGTAACAGACCCCAGTGGAAGGCAATCAACAAATTTCAGAAAACAAAATCCAAAATAAAAATATTAAGGAAAAGTATACAAACATATATTCAACAAAACAATTCATGAAATGCATTAGAAATTCAGCCAAGAGATAGACATTAAAAAAAAAATGAACCTAACATAAATCCTGCAACTGAAGAATTCAATGAATGAAATGAAAATATAATAGAGCTTAAACAGTTGACTTGACCAAATAGAAGAATCTCCAAACTTGAAGGCAGGTTGTTTGAAATTATCCAGAGAAGAAAAAAAGAAATAAGAATTAAAGAATGTGAAAAAAGGCTATGAGACTTTTAGAACACTACTAATTGAACTGTCCTTCAGGAATACGGGAGATACAAAGTGTTTCCCAGACAAGCAATATTTAAATTATGGGAATTCTAGAAGAAAAAGAAAAGGGAAAAAGCATATAAAACCTATTTAGTGAAATATGGTAGAACCTTGATAGTTGACCACCTCCCTACAGTGACCATCTCCTTAAGTTGACCCAATTTTCATAGACCAAACATACACCACATGTACATATTAGTATGGAAGTCTTAGTTCCTTATGTTAACTACCTCTGTATGTTTGCAAGTTTGTTATAGTCCCTTAGGTGGTCAACTTACAGAGGGTCTACTATAATATGTTGAAACACCAGTCTTAGGAGCTTTAGATCCAGGAAACTTAAAAGTCCCCAAGTAAATTGAACCAAAAATGTTCTCATGAAGGCCCATGATAGTCGAATTGTCCAGAGTCAAAAACAAAGAATTCTGAAAACAGCAAGAGAAAAGCATGAGGTCACATACAAGGGAATCTCTATTAGACTAACAGTATATTTCTTTGCAGAAAACTTACAAGCCAGGAGATAAAAGGATAATATAGTTAAAGTACTGAAAGAAAAAACTGTCAGCCAAAAATACTATACCCAGCAAATCTGTACTTCAGACATAAGGGAGATATAAAGTTTTCCCAGACAAGCTGGGGGAATTCATCATTACCTATAGCCTGGCCTTATAAAAAATGCTCAAGAGAGTCCTACATCTGAAAGTTAAAAGATGTAATTATTATCATGAAGATACACAACAAAAGTATAAGACTCACTGGTGGAGCAGATACAAAAAAGAAAAAGGAAAAAGAATCAAACCTTATCACTACAGAAAGCTTCCAAACCACATTGATAAGCAAGAAGAGAGGAAGAAAGGAACAAAGATATACAAAATAGCTAGAAAGCAAATATCAAAAATGACAGGAGTAACTCCTCATTTACCAATAATGAGGTAATAATAGCTTTGGATATAAATAGGTTTAATTTCTCATTTAAAAGAAAAACTGGCTGAATGGGTTAAAACAATTACAGCCAGGTGCAGTGGCTCCTCACACCTATAATTCTAGCACTTTGAGAGCCTAAGGCAAGAGGATCAATTGAGGCCAGGAGTTTGAAGCCAGCCTGGGCAACATGGTAAGATCCTGCCTCTACCAAAAAAAAAAAAAAAAGCTGGATGTGGTGGCACATGCCTATAGTTTTAGCTACTCAGGAGGCTGAGGCAGGATAATTACTTGAGCCTAGGAGTTTGAGGTTGCACTACACTCTGGGCTAGACAACAAAGTGAGAGCCTGTTTCAAAAAAGGCTGCCTACAAAAATGTGTTATGTGCTGCCTACAAAAATGTACTTCAACTGTAAAAAAATATGCAAATAGCTTAAATGTGAAGGTATGGAAAAAGACATTCTATGCAAACAGAAACCAAAAGTGAGCTATACTTATATCAGATAAAACAGATTTTAAGACAAAGTGTAAAGAGAAGAGGAAAAGGTCATTGTATAATGATAAAGGGACCAATTCATCAAGATGATAAAATAATTGTTACTATATATGCACCGGAAGGCAGAGCACCCAGATATAAAAGGCAAATATTAGATCTAAAGGGAGAGATACACTCTAATGCAACAATAGTTAGGGACTTCACCGCCCACTCTTAGCATTACACAGATCTTCTAGTCAGAAAACTGGCAAGGAAACATTGCATTTAAACTGCAATATAACAGACATTTATAGAATATTTCACTTAACAGCTGCAGAATAAACATTTTTTTTTCATCAATACATGAAACATTCTCCAGGATAGACTACATGTCAGATCCCCAAACAAGCCTTAACAAATTTAAAAGCATCATAATTATATCTAGTATCTTTTCTGAAAACAATGAAATAAAACTAGAAATCAATAATAAGATGAACTTTGGAAACTGTACAAATACATGGAAATTAAACATGTTCCTGAATGACTGATGTTTCAATGAAGAAATTAAGAAGAAAATTTAAACAATTAAAAAAAAAATAGAAACATAACATACCAAAACCTATGGGATACAGTGAAAGCAGCAATAAGAAGAAAGTTTATAGCAATAAACACATAGATTTAAAAAATAGATTTCAATAAATATCCCAAAGAGGCATCTCAAGGAACTAGAAAAGCAAAAACAAACTAAACACAAAGTTAGAAGAAAAAAAAAAAATCTCAGAGCAGAAATAAATAAAATTCAAAGTAAAAAGATACAAAATATCAAAAAAGTTGGGCTTTTGAAACGATGAACAAAATCAACAAACCATTAGTTAGACTAAGAAAAATAAAATCAGAAATGAAAATGAGATATTGCTGATACCACAAAAAATAGTCTCATTTGACTATGACAATTATATGCCAACAAATTAGAAAACCTAGCAGAAATGGATACATTTCTATACCCGTATAATCCACCAAGATTGAATGAAGAAAAAATAGAAAATGAGAACAAACCAATTATGAGTAAGAAGATGAATCTAATAAAAAGTCTCCCATCAAAGAAAATCCCAAGACTTGATGACTTTACGATGGAGTTCCACCCAATATTCAAAGAAAAATTCCCTGCCAATTCTTCTCAATCTTTTCCAAAAAATTAAAGAGGAAAGAATTCTTCCAAACTCATGCTACAAGATTAGCATTACCCTGAGTCCAAAACCAGGCACAGACACAACAAAAAAAAGAGAAAACTACAAGCCAATATCCCTGATGAACATAAATGCAAAAATCTTCAACAAACTTCTAGCTAACTAAATCCAGCAGCATGTTAAAAAAGAAAATCATCCATCATGATCTAGTAGGATTTATCTCAGGAATGCAAGGATGGTTAAACCTATGCAAATCAATAAACATGATACATCGTATTAACAGAATGAAAGACAAAAACCATATGCATCTCAATAGACTCAGAAAAAGCGTTTCATAAAATTCAGCACCTTTTCGTGATAAAACGTCTTGAGTTAAATATAGAAGGAATATACCTCAACACATTTAAGGCTACATACATATGACAAACCCACAGCCAACATCACACTGAATGATTGCAGTTGCAGCATAAAACATGAAACTTAATGTATATAAATTAAAAAATCAACCAAGAGGTCAAAAGATTTCAAGATTGAATGTAGTCTCTGACATAAGAATACACAGTAATTGGCTGGGCCCCGTGGCTCACACCTGTAATCCTAGCACTCTGGGAGGCTGAGGTGGGTGGATTGCTTGAGCAATCCACAGATTCTAGAGAAGCCTGAGCCAGAGCAAGATCTCATCTGTACTAAAAATACAAAAAGTTGAGTCAAGAGGATCACTGAAGTCCAAGATTGCTGTCATGTCACGATGGCAGTCTACCCAGGGTGACAGCATGACAGTGTGAGACTCTGTCTAAAAAAAAATAAATAAAAGAATATTCAGTAATTCTATTACAAATACATAACATAACCACACGAAGGTTCTGAGGAAAAAAGATGTTCACCTACGTAACCTCAGAAAATTGCGTTTCAACTATAAACTGTAAGATAACAAAGAACAGGATCTGAATACAAGCATTTCATTCTAGTTAGTGAAGTTGTTTCTCATGGGGATATGGTTTAACAATTCTGAAACTGCTGTACATGTTTACTGGAATTGAACAAATAAATGGACAGCAGATGGTGGGAACAGGGTTTCTCATGGTCAAAGAAGGATGTAACATAAACAAGGGAGGAAGGCCATAATGAACCGTGTGGTAATGTATTCAAGTTGGAGACACCAATATGAACTCATGTTTAACTTAATATAGATACATATGAATAGGCATAGGAATAATTATGGACATGCATATGTATGTGGATTGGTATACTACTTAGGTTGCCTAGCTCATCTGCTAAAAGGGCCTAGAAGAAATGATATTGCAGGAGTAATAAGCACACCTATTGCTCAGATCTTTCTTTTTAATACTGTTCTCCAGGAAAAGAAACCAGGGTTCCCTGGAGAGAAATGACTGATTCTCAGGCCAGGGAAGAGAACATACAGGGTAAACCTGGAACATGTTTTTAGTTCTAGGCAGTAAGGAAATGTTCAATAAAAAACAAAACAAAACAAAACACAAAAAACCAAAAGGGTGAAGAAGACATGTCAAAGGAATCTAGGAGTCAACCTAAAAGAGCTCCCAGTAACCCAAACTAGAACAATTTAAGCAATAAAATACACAACATAGTATTGGATTATAAGCAAAAGGTTAACATAAATAGCCATGAGTCCATACTGGTGTAAATAAATGACTAAATACATAAAGAACAGACAAATCTCCCATGCAAAAAAATTCTCAATAGTTTATGTAGATCCTTCTCCCTCAAGATGGTGGAGCTTAACTCCACACCAGTTGAATGGATTGTGCTCCCAAAAAGTGGAGTCTGAAAAGGCAAAGAAAGGTAACTTTGTCATAAACCCAGAAAGCACTGCTTCACCAGGTAATCAAGGTCACCTCATCCATGATAAGCCCTGATATGATACTGATCCTGATATGATATGCTGAAAATGGAACTTCACCTACATGGTTTTTCTCCCCAAAACTCATAATATCCACCCAACCATTAAAAAAATCATATAAAATCAAAATTTAGAAACACTCTATAAAACATCTGACTGGTACTCCTTTGATGTCAAATTCATAAAAATACGCGAAGAGTCAGAAACTGTCACAGCAAAGAGGAGAATGAGATGTATATGGGATTCTGAATGGAATTGGGGGACAGAAAAAAAGGACATTAGGGGGAAATTTGTGAAATATGAATAGTTTTGTTAATGTATCCGTGGGGTGGTTCATTAGTTGTGACAATGTTCACAACTAATTTGGAAATTGGGTTTGGGATATATGGAAACACTCTGGGCTACCTTTGCAACTTTTCTGTAAACTATTCTGTAAACATTCACTTATATCTTAAAAGCATATTGAAGAAAAGTATTAATCACGCAGGATGGACTATAAGACAGCATTACAGAACGATCCCGATTTCATATCACTGACATGTGAGTGTCTACCAGAAGGAAAAACCAAACCAAAGGTGAATGTCTACCAAAAGGAAGACCCAAACGTGTGTTTTTATACTCAGAGGTGTGCTATAGGTAACTTTTGTTTCTCCTTTCTGCTTTTCTGTATTTCTCAAGGCTGTATTTTACAACAGATGAATATACCCTTAAGTAATTAAAAAGTCTACAAATAAATAGGAAACCACGCCACAGGGAAGTTAGAGAAATGCAGTTGGGCTGCTCCTGGGGAAGCAGAGGAGGCTCTTTCTCAGAACACCATCTCCAGCCTGACTCAGGGGACCTGGCAACAGACTGAGAAGACTGAATGACAGCTAAATCTCTGTCTCTGTGATAGTCATTCTCAAGTCACAGCAAGAGAATAGTCCCATCTTTCATTTTTCTGGATGAAGCCACTCAGTCAAGTCCGCACAGTTGATGAGTGTGCGAAGCCATGCAGGCTCGTTTTATTTGCACTATGCAGTCTTTCAAAGCCATTCGAATATGAATACCTTTGGGTTAGGCCTCTTTTTTGTTTTGATTATTAGAAACTTAGTTCACAAAATATTTTTTAACTACCCAGTCCATGGAGACATTTACTTAGGATGCTTGATTAGGGGAAAGTAGCAGAGGTGAAGAATTGTGTATAGGCCTTGGAATTCTGAGATTAAATAAGGAAAACACAACTCTTTTTAGTTCAAAAAGGGAAGAAAAGTTCTTGTCCAAATGAGTTAATTTCTCGCTATACCAAGGATCAACGGCTACAATGCACAAATCCAGCAGGCTCTGTGCATGTCACAGTCTCTGAATGAAGCCCCTGGAATTGTTCAGTGCACAGACTACACAGCCATGCGAAGCAGCTCTGACTCTCCACCAGTATCATATTGTGAAAATAGTGTTATTTTATAATGGTGCTTAATGTTCCGTTTTAATAAGGTGTGATTCTGAGTCACATTTCAATTCAAAACGCCTCTCATCATCATTATGGCTTCAATATTTATTGAACACTTATTCTGTTATCTCATTTGTTCCTTAAACTGACCCTAACCAAAAGTTCTAATGGTATTCTCATTTCACAAATGAGAAAATTGATGTTTAGAGAATTTAATAACTTGCCAAAGTTATGTTATGGAGCAAGCATTTGATTCTGGGCAATAAGGAACCCTTTCTGAGGGGCAGTACATTTATGAATGCATAGGAGTTCATTATTTTGTTTAAAAATATTTGCTATTTGAATCTACAATATCCTTTGGTTTTTCTGTATCAATAAATTACTACATATAATTACTACATGGTAATGTTGTCACTAATAACTTCATATTCTTAGTGAAGGTATATTATAACCCCTCATTTTTATGCTATGCTAAATTTTACTTCTCAGATTATATTACCTTCCTAGTATTTTTTAATATGTGCAATATTTCAAAATTTGTTGCACATACTTTTTTGTACAGTGGCTTGACAGAAGTCAGTGTTTAGCTTTCTATATCATCATAGTTGTCTCTTGTCACAGGAGTTTTAAGCTATTAGGAATCTCACAAAACTCTGCTTATTTGGATACTAATTATATTAGAATTTATTAGCTAATCTTCCTTCTTAATCTCCTCCTGCAATGGGCAGCATAATCAAATGGATTTCCAAAGATGACATGTTGAAGCACAGATGGTTTTTTAGTCTCTCTCAGGGAAGTCAAGCACTTAGGGAAAACTGGAGAGTTACAGCATTCGAAAGGGGAAAAGAGTGGTGTCCAAGAAAGCAGTGTCAAAGCTGTTGCATTTGGGCCTAAAGGATTAAACCACATCAAAGTCAATACCATGGATTTCACTGATGGCTGCATTTAGGTCATCTTTGAATGTGCAAGACAGATGCTGCTACCGAAGATATAGCTTTGCTTCCCAAGTTATCAAAATGAAGACCTTTGCTATCCTCAGTAAAGACATCTTCCAGGAATGAGCTGAACATATTCCATGACTCCTAATAATCTCAGGTCTGCAACTCCAGTGAGATCTCTCTCCTAAAAGTCAGACCTGTGTCTGGCTATTCAGAATAATCCCTTCAAGTGAATGCCATCCTGGAACCCCAAATTCTTTCAGCACTCTTTCTCTCTCTCCTCCCATCCACATAACAATAACAATCATGATAACCAGAACCACAAGAAATCAATTCGGCCTCATTTAAGACCTGGGAAAAGCCATCATCCAAATTAGCCCCTTCCTTCAATCTACACATATGGTTGATTACTAAATCTTAAAGATTTTATTTCCTCAGTCTGTCTTGTCCATCTCTGCTTCTCACTCCCAAGGTCATCTTGTGTGCTTGTCTTTCTCCCTGCACTGACTGTGGGTACCTTAACAAGAGATAGTATCTAATTTACTGCTGAAACATTTAACCGGCCCCTAACACTCATCACCCAGGCAGTCCTCAACAAAATGTTTGTTTCTTTGGAAAGGAGAAATTGATGCATTGCTATAGAGTTGATATTATGGAAAATATGTGCTTGTTTTTGGTCATTTGAATCCAAAGTGAAGTGATTTTGACTCCTTTGGTTTTGACTTTCTCATCTAAAGTGTTAAAAGAAAAAAAAATAAAGCATTAAAAGATTTTGGTACATTTTAGTTCATCAGAAAAAAATTCTCCTTAAACTTTGTGATTGCAGTAGAATCTCTGTAAGTTGGCCACTCAAGGGACTGTAACACACTGGTCAACATATGGTGGTGGTCAACATGTGTAAATAAGCCTGTTGTACTGATATGTAAACCTACTTCACTTCTTTATACAGCTTTTATCAGATAATACTATGCAAAATTATACATAATCAAAACATAGTAAAATCATACATACAGTATCATGCAAAATCAATACATTTAGTGTTTCTTCATGATTCAATCATTCTTTCTGAAGAAAGAGTCAGTCTTGGTCCATTTCTTATTCTTATTACGTAAGTGGAGAAAGCACTCTCAAGGCTGGTTGCACCATCAGCATACCCGCGGTTTTTCCCCAGCAAATGGCTTTAACTGCATTATCAGATGTCTGACATCTTCTTTTGGAGTCTCTGCAATTTCTGCATCATCCTCACTTGTTTCTTCCACTTCATCAGCTGCTTCAAGCACTTCTATGCTGGTCTGTACATCAGGCAGTATCACTTAGAAAATTGCTTCTGGGTCAGGTTCATCACAGGTTGCCACCTCATCATCCACTGCAAAAAAAAAAAAAAAAACCTTCAAAATCGGCTCCTTCTAATTCTGCCATGGGAGATGGACTGTCTCATGGGGCCAAAACATCATGCTCTTGGGTTGTGACAGATACAACTTTCTTGAAACACTTCCGTATTGTTTCTGGCTAAACTTCATTCCAAGAAGAACTGACCCAAAGGACAGTATCCAGAGTGTTAACTGATGGAATGGATGAAGTTGTTTCCACAGGCAAACCACAGGTTTGTGTTTTATAATGAACCACTGCAGGAACCGGGTTTGGTAGTGCCTTTTAAATGTTTTGATGAAATCTTGGTTGAGAGGTTGGATTTTTGAACTAGTGTTTGGAGGCAGAAACTTCAGTAACAGATTTGTGAGATGATTTACTTGTGGATGGCCAGGACACTTGCCTACTGTGAGTAGAATAGACTATTTCTTCTTCATTTCTTGGTTGATACCCCCTGCCCACTCTTCCAACAGGGCATCAGTCCTCCAGGAGCACCTGTTTGATCTCCAAGTGACAAGGAGTTTCTGAGGCTTCAGTTTCTTGAATGTACATGAATTTACCAATTTAGCAAACCACTAAGGGCTTTAGTTTCTCTCCTGTTGAACTAGTGCAAAGCAGAACTGTGAAATGTTCTTTGGAAAGTTTTCCACTCTTACATTTGTCACCCTTCATAACAAGGCTCCTGTCACAGTCATCTCATTGAAAGTGAGTCTACACTCATCAGTATTAAAGATGTCATCATCTTTGAATCTTCTGGTGAAGTCTGGGCATTTTTTGATGAACTCTTCTACAACTTCTACTGGAACTACATTGGATTCACCTATAAGACTGTCTGACAGATCTCCTATTGAGTTTAAATTTCTTGAACTAACAACTTGATGCTTAGAAATCTGCCATATCATACTGTGAGAATTTTTCAGCAACTTCTTCTGGGATCATTAGCCCAGATATTTGGGTTTTAACTGCCCTCATTTGTTTGAACCAACCTTCATTGACTTCAGTGAGAGAAGCTGTCCTCCTTTTCTGCTGTGATCCTCCACTTTCCTTGCCTTATCTCTCCAAATATTCGCATTTATGCTTTTGGATATTGCTAATTGTGGTCTTGATAATATCAAAATGTTCTGCCATCTTTCCCTAGCTGCTGCTTCCAGGAAATGTAGAAGATCAACCTTTTCCTTCAATGTCAGCTCGTTTAGTTCTTTCCTTTGGGCCATTGTTTCTTGATCAATTCTAAAATTTTTTAGCAATCGTAGGTTATATCTACAATTCAGACCAGTCCTTCATGTTGAAAAAACTTCTACAACAGGTGATAAACAGTAGGACATTAGGCCTAATTCAGCATGTGGTAATAACAAAACATGAATAATAACTTATACTGGGCCAGGCATGGTGGCTCATGCCTATAATCCCAGCACTTGGGAGGCCAAGGTGGGTAGATTGCCTGAGCTCACAGGTTCAAGATCAGCCTAAGCCAGAGCGAGACCTAGTCTCTATAAATAGCTGAGCATTGTGGCAGGCACCTGTAGTACCAGCTACTTGGGAGGCTGAGGCAAGAGGATCACTTAAGCCCAAAAGTTTGAGGTTGCTGTGAGCTATGACACCACAGCACTCTACCAAGGGTGACAAAGTAAGACTCTGCTTCAAAAAAAAAAAAGAACATATACTAAAGAGAAAAATAACACAACTAGGAGGCAAAGCCCACACTTTCCACTCCTTGATATAGAGTGTGCTCAACTGGTCAAGTTATAGAGATTAAATTAATATTGTGTGTCATAGTTCACATGGGTGGTCAATATATAGAGGTCAGTCTTCCATTGAGTACATGTGGTACACATCTGGTCTATGAAATTAGGTCAACTTAAGGAAGTGGTCAATGTCGGGAGGTGGTCCACTATATAGAGGTTCTACAATACATGAAAGTTAAATTACAAGTACATACATATAGAGGGTGTCGCAAAAGTCTCCATATTTATTTTTAAATCACTTTAATTATCTGTGCTTCTTGAAAAAGAAATTTGTATCTTGTCTGTCTCCAGGTTTGAGCCTTGGGTATGGTGTTTCTTAAATGGTTTTCCTCAACCAGTTCAAGGATGGAATTTATCTCTAATTGCTGTAAGGTTTCTATCATATACAATGAACTGACTTCTCTTCTATGTATTTGTCATCCATGGGAGAACTGAGAAAATAGTCACTTAAAATATTTTCTGTTTTATGGTTCACATAAGAAGAGAAAAGTTTCAGGGTCTCAAAAAGGCCCTTAAGTTCATAGGTTGACCAGAGATTGTAATTTCTTTATAATGGGTCAATCTTACCTCCTCCTTGCTGGCTCATCCATTCAGTGCTTCTGGCCCCAGAAAGCAAGAAAAACCCAGTAACTGTGGGTATAATGCCAGCAAAATATTCTTGCTTTTTCTCTTCTAAGTCCTCTTAAAGCACTCTCTTTACCCATATTTAGACTCAGAGAAGGAAATTTTTAGAAAACAAAAAAATCTGAAAACTTTACTTCATTTGGAAACTCTTTTTTGCTTGGAAGTAGGCTGGCATGGAAGGAACAGTCCTCATGGAAAGCTGTGTTTTCTTTTGCTTCTCTCTTTGGGGAGGAATGGTTAAGAGCTGTGATGGCAGACATGAAAGTAAGCCCAGCTCTTTACAATTGGCCTCCTTTGAAAGGCCTTGCCTTGACCGCTATTCCCCAGGAAGAGGAAGGTTGCTAAAAGGAACATCACAAAGTTCCACTGATGAAATGTCTTGTGTAAACCATGTATGATGACAACTACTGGGTGGAAAAATTTCCCCCAAATCAGGACTGGCTATCCGCCCTCCAAATTGCTTTGCTGGATGCCAAAAGGTTATCTGTGAGGAACTAGGAAAGGAAGTATATTTGAAAACATCACTAGAATTTGTATACAACATCTTAAGGTGTTTGATCCTTTTATGAACTGTTGACAGCTCTTTGCCATTGATGTCTATGTGAAAGTTGCCAGCCAAGCAAAAGGAGGAAGCAAGGCCAGAGTGCTTGACCAAGAAACTGCTAAGAGCTGGTTAGATCACAAGACATGAGATAGCCAGGGAGAGGGGATGGTTCCAAGTCCCATGAAAAGCTTAGGCATCTGCATTAGCAGTTTCATCAGAACCTATTCTGGCCATCCAAATATTTCCCTTTGATTGACGCATTCTTTTCACTTCCAGTGCCATCTTCATTTAAGGGTCCCTGCAAATGGTAATTCCCAGAGCACTCAGAGAAGGATGTAGGCAATGAGGATTACTAGTAATCACCATGGTGCACCAAATCAGTAAACGCACTTAATCAGGCTATTGCCCAACAAACTCTTTTGAATTTCTTGATAGCCATGACAGTTGCTTAATTGGAATAGTAATTGTGTTTAATTGGGACACGTTTAGTGCTTCCCTGACTGGGGTCTTTCCCCTGCTGCAGCTGGGTCTATCTGTACTGAGAATATCTGTCTCAGCGTTCCTGTGGAATGTGCTTGACACCAGCTGCTTCTCATGCTGGGAAGTGTTCTGTGCGGTAGCTCCTGCCTGAGACACCCTATCTCTGATATTAGATTAACAAGCCACAACTCAGAGGCCCTTAGCTTAAAAAGAATATTCCATATGCATATTCAAAACAGACTCTAGTATATCATAGATACTTACAAGTCAGTAATAATGCAAAATTATCCTCATCAGTATGGAAACATAATCTTTTCCCAAACCCTCTCCTCCAGTACTCCTGCTCTTAATCTTGGTCTGTCTCTTTCCCTACCTCATTGCTCTCTTTGTATAGCCAGATCACCTTTCTAATCCAGGCTTTATATTTTGCCTACAGATCAGCTCACAATTCAGCTTCTATAAACACACAACTCTTCCTCACACCTCCCTCTTTAGCGCCTTCCAGAAGCTGACCATGTGCCATCATGATTGTCTGGGCTTCCTGTCTGCTGGTGACCCTTTACATGAGTTCCCACAGACACTGATGTAAACACACAACCCCTTTTCACTGGTGTCTCTTGATCACTATTTTCATCACACAATGCCCTTCTGCCTGCCAAGCTGTATCATGGCAAGATGAGTCCATTTGTGCAGTGAGTTCCCAGCATTTTGTAGAGATCACTAGTTTTAAAATCATGTTGTAAAAGTCATGTTGATATTATAGACAGCCAAACAGCACAGAGTTCTTATACAACTTTTCTGGAGGCTTACAGTCCTCAGACATTCACAATTTGGAGAAGAAGACCATGAATCCTGCATTTCATGACCATGTTGCAACCACCTGACCACACTCAACAAGCACAGGATTTAAGACAAAAGCCTGATTTCTTTCCAAAACAATCTGCTTTAAAAAAGAAAAATAATAATAATTTCTTTTGCTTCATTCAATAGGGCTCAAATTATGTTTTTTTTTAATAAGTTTAACTCATTTTCGTATTAAATTGCTTGATCATTTCTTTTAAGTTAGTGAGGAGTTTCTATGCTTTGAAGTAGTTTTCTGTTGTTGTTGTTCTCCTTTAGGGTATGACAAACCATTACATTGTCTTGAGAATTGGGGATAAACTGGATCAGAGAGGCAGACCAAGTGGAGCTCAGGGACATGATTTCTAAATAACAATTCCCATGTGAATGCTCCTACAGTATTTCCCTTTTACTCATGTTTTTGTGTTAGTGTTTTTGTTGTGGTCTGGACTGGGGCAAAAAAATGAAATAGTAGATCCAGATGTGAAATACTTCTTTTGAAACTGATGTAGGGGAGTGTGTGTGTGTGTGTGTGTGTGTTGTGTGTGTGTAAAATCATCAAAGGCAACAGAGTCTGAAGATTTCTGTAGTTAAATAGCCCAGATAAGGAAAAGTGGAGGGATAATAATTCGTGGCTAAAACCCACACTTATGAATTTAACAGCCAAAGAGCTTCTTTCATAAAGTACATCTTATCTGTTACACAGATAATGACTTTGGTAGATTTTCAATTTTAAGTTATTACATCGTAGATCTTAATTTTTATAGTTTGAGACAGAGAATGCCGTGGTCCTCCAAATCAAGAACTTTGGAGTCCACAGATTGGAGCTCAGGCCTGATATTAGCTATTGACCTTGAACAAGTAATTCCAACTTTCAGTTTCTCCATAAAGCGGAAACAGCAAAATCTCTTTCTAAGGGTTATTGTGAGTATTAAATGAGATTATGTATCTAGCACAGAGTGCTGGGTCCCCTTGGAATGTTCCAGAACTGGCAAGCTGGAGGAAATCTCTGCTGGTCCACCTCATTCTAGAGAGCACCCAAAGGCTGCCTTGGCTACTGTCTATGTCCAAGTGCTCATTAGTGTCCTCTGCTGGGGAAGCAGGATATTTTGCAGCTTTCAGATTGACCAGGGCTCATAACTAAACATCTTACCAACAAATCAGTCTATACCCTTGTATAATTCCCTGTACTCCATGAATATTTATTTTTTTTAAATTGTCAACTAACTGACTTCACCTCCTTGAGTGAGGTAGGAAACCCAAGTATAGTCTTGTACTAAATTGTAAACTTCACAGTGTGGACATTGTGTGTGTTCTATCTCCAGAACTTAGCACAATGCCCCAGATCTGCTAGCCAGTCAGTAAATACTTTGTTGAATGGCTGAATTAATGAGCTCAGCCACATCTAAGAAGATGGCTTGAGTTGATATTTTAAAGGGTTGCCCTGTGAAAGAATGAAGAATTCTCTGGAAAATTCACATCCGCCTACTTTAATAGGATTAGAGGAGACCATCAATGGCTTTGCTGCCTCCAACATGACTGTTGTTATTTTCCTACCTGGTGTCATTGGGTAGATCAGGGTTTCTATCTTTACTTTGAGGCAAGACATGGATTATAGCCTCTTCGGTTTTTACCTTCTTTCCAAACCCAAACATTACTCCTCTGCTTCCTGACTCCTGTTCACTAAGGACTCCTTGCAAGAACAATACAAAGTAGAGTTCAGATGAGATTAATTCTATAATGATCACCATCAGAGAACATTTATTGAAACACTTAGCATAATGCAGGACACTGATGACTTTCAAGCTACTGAGTAGCTGGAATGATTTCTGTCCTGCACAAGAGAACCATGTCAGAGGGCATTGGCAAGAACCAATATTTTTTTAAATGTTCTCTACTGTACTACCAGCCAGGATGGGTGTAACTGAGTCTGAAGCCAGAAGAGCCGGAGGAAAAGGAAGGAAGCAGGGTGTGTTAGCCACATGACTAAAGTGATAGGGCATATGGTTCTTAAGCAGGAAAAGACGTGTAGGCCGGACAAAAATGTAAACACTGGTGGCGTTTAGAGTATTCGGGAGGGCTGGGAATAAAAAGCTCTGTGAGTCTACTGAAAAGAAAGGGTGGCTTTGATGTGGAGCACATTTTCAACTGAAGCAGTGTTGCCATCTCTTGTGCTTGCCAAAAGAATATTTAAAGGAAAAATAAGAGGATGTTCTTTGCTTAGGGGTGGCCTGTAAGTGGAAGAATCCTAAGTATTTTTTAAGTTGAAGGATAAGACACCAGTAAGAAGCTTTACTGGAACCAATAAGCCCAGTCAGTAGCCACCAAATGCTGCCAGGCCATTTCAGCAACTGCTGAGCCCCCAGTTTGACAGCTGACTACCTCTGAGGCAGTGGGTGCAGTGAGGAGTCTGTAAGATGCCCCTTACCCGTCCAAATAAGGACTGCCAACTGGACTTCCTTAGCCAATAGGTTATCCTCAACCTGGGTCTCAAACCAGGTCTTCACAGGCTCAGCAGAAGGGTAGATAAGCAGCTCCCCTAGATCTGACTGTCCCTCCAGAGAACATAGGAAGAAGCATGATTCTGAGGTTGGAAAGTACCTTGGCCCTTGGGAAATCCCTTCTGGGGCTCATGTCACATCTGCCTGAGCAGGAATACAGGCAGCCCTTCCTGTCCCCAGTCCCACATCCAGATTCTACCAAGCAAGGTTCAAGAATATTTGGGAAAAGTAAAAAATAAGAATACAATAATAAAATATAATAGAAATAAAAAACAATGCAGCATAAAAACTGTTTTCATAGCACTTACACTGTATTAGTTATTATGTGCACTCTGGAGATGATTTAGCATATGTGGGAGGGCGTGCACAGATTATGTGTAACTACTAGGATGTTCTATAGCAACGACTCAAGCATCTGCAGACTTGGGTGCGTGCAGAATGTCCTGTAATCCATCCCCACGATCCCAACAGGTGACTACATATTCGGGCCATGTGAACAAGAGAAGAAAGCCCAGCAGTCAGGTTCAGGGGGCCTGGGTTTTCTTGCAGCTCACCTACTAATTAGCTTTGTGACCTTCGACTGATCATTAGACCTTTCTGTGTCTCAGTGTCTACTTCAGAGGGTAGAGCCAGGTAATTACCACAGATCCCAAACCTCCACGATTCTGTGATTTACAGCAAAGTCACAAGCTAAATCTCATTCTTGTTTCTGTGTATAAACTTGGGCAAGTTTTTATTCCACCCAGTGCCTCAGTTTCCCCATTTGTAAAATGAATATTCACACCAGTTTTACAGTCATTTGAGAACTTACAGATGAAAGGTGTTACACAATAGTAACTATTATCAAAGACTGAAAGGCAATTATCGTTGCCTTTAATTATTGAACTTTTCAACATATTTGAAAATGAGTTCCTGGGTGTTTTCACTTGAGTAAATGTTATTTGCCTTTTATCTTGTCACAGTTTTGTCCTGCTCGTTCAAGTCCATTCTGGTCAGTTTGAGTTGGTGTGCTTGTTCCTTTCCCTTCCTCTTGTAAACTGTCCTCCCAGGGTGACCATCTTCTGTAGAGGAGCTCACAGAGCAGGGTTTTGAGTCAGGACCCAGCATCGCATAGACCTGGATTCTAGCTCTGGCTTTGCTGTTAACAGCCTGGTCTTCAAAAGACAAGATTAGGCTAAATCATTACAGTGGCAGGTGGTAGGTACCACCCAGTGCTACAATATGACTTTAGGGAAGTGCCTGAATGCTTGAGACAATGGAGAAAAGGCTGTGCGGCAAATAATATACACGGAGTGGTCAACCCTATAAATGATCAGTTTAATTCATAATGACCAAAAGCATGGGGCCTAGAGCAACATGCTATGCAGTCCTTCATACAGTGGCATTAAGATTTTAATCCCTAAAATATTAGTGTGCTGCAGTGCTGATGATATTTGCGTAAATCAGATCTCAACCAGGAGAACACACATTGCTCTCACTGTGGAAACAGTAAGAGAGGAAGGAATAGAAATCGGGATTTATGCATGTCATTTTGCAGTTTGGATTCAGGTGTACGTGTATGTAAAGCAAATAAGTTGCTCTTAAAACGGAAAACAACCTTGTTTATCTGTGAACGTCTGTGGTGGAGAGTAGCACTAGTTGGTTTTCTCTCCCAGGAGCCGCCTGCGCCCGTCTGAGGAGTTGCTCTGTCTTTCAGCCACTCGCCGTCTTCTGTGTCTTTTGCAAGTTCTGCCACATGCCAAACACAGGCTTGGCAGTTTCCTTTGGGTTTTCTGGAGTTGTTCTTGCTAGTGAAGCAGAAAGACCTCTCTTCCCAGCTTACAGTTTTAACCATACATGGGAGTTTTTCTATGTGGTTTTCCACCCCTGCCATTAGACAAATATCCTTACCCATATATTCTCTCTGCCTGCTGTGCTACCTCCCACCCAAAACACATGCCCCCAGTGTCCCTGCAGTGGGGGTCTGGGCTGCTCCAGGTCGCATCTGTGCCGGCACACAGAATTGATTGCTCAGTGATCTCTCCAGATTGGCAGAACATTCCAAGATGCCAGGTCCGATTTTCAGAGGTATTTCTCTTTCTTCCTTCTCCCTTGCATGTACCAGCAGGAAAAAGCCCTGATACCTCTAGTAGTGGGTCCTAATCCTACATGACAGAGGACACTTCCAAGCCCTGAATTTCTCTTCAGAAGTTCTATCCAGAGACTTAAAGTGATTGCTTTGTTGTTCATTTCCTTCTTATTTTCTTCTTGGAAAACCAAGATACTAAAGAAGGTCTCAGAGGTTCTTGTGGAGGAAGAGATTTCTTTGGTTTATTATGAAAACTGTCCATCCCTTAAAACTCAGTGCTCGAAAGCTGAGATCACCGTGTTTTGTAGCATTGACACAAGTCTATCATTTGATTGTTCTATTTCAAGAGATAAAGACCTGAGGATATTGGGAGGTGTTAGGCTGCTGGAATCATAAAAACTATTTTTATTAAATTGTCTGAATTGGAAGGTAGAATATTAGCAAGTGGAGGAAGGTGGAGAACTGCATTAGGACTCCTTGGTTGTGACAGAGACTCCAAACTGACAAGAAGTGATCTGTGCAACCTCCCATAACCAAATCACAGGAAGAGTGGAGCTGACCTCGGATTGGCCAGATCCAGGAACCTGCACAGAACCAGGCTTCTACCCTCTCCTTCCCTGCTCTGCACTGGGCTTGGCCTCGGGCTTGCCTTCTTGCTTCCTAGTTCTTTTTCGTGTTAGAGAACATGAGATCAGGAAGGTCTGCTGCCACATCCTTATGGCTAAAAGGTCCAAAAGAAAAAGACAAATATCCCTGCCACCTTCTGTATGAAAAATCCCAGGGAAAAAGACATTGGCCCTTGGGTTGGCCCTCCTTGATGTGTGTGCTCACCAGCGGCTTGTCGCTGTGATCAAGTGGATGGAGTGCTCACAGCGGCTGCCTTGCCAGAATCATGTGATGTCTGTACGGTGGTTATTGGGTTGTGAGGAAGGAGGAGCAGTTTGTCAAAGCAAGAACGGGGCCAGGTGCTGGTGCCAAAAGGAGGAGTAAAGGGTTCTGGGCAGCCCCCAAAAATAGCTACACAGAGAAACAAGAATGGAACTTAGCTTAGGACCTTACAGTAAATTATAGAATCATGGAGATGTGGATGCTAAGAGCCCATAGTAGTTATCTGGTTCCACCTTTCCAGCGTGGAAACTGAAGTACATAAAGGTCTAACGACTCCATGAAGGTCACAACACTCAGATATCTACCAGATACAGACAGTGGCAGAGATATTTATCTTTTTCTTTTGGACCTCTATCCACATAGGTCAAGGACAGCTTGCAGTGCTCCTTCACAGCCTGAGTTTAGTTTCCAGCCAATTTGTCATCTAAAATTCATACTAAATAGACTGGAGTTTCTGCCAATGGCTAGTATGGCATACATGTGACGAGACATGTGGCAGATTGCATTCATTGGACAGTTGTCCACTTGCCTCATTTGTAAAAAAAAAAATGCTACTGTCTAGAAGTGGAAATGACTTAGCTACTAAAACTCTTGGAACCTCTAATTCAAAAACAATAGAAATGTAGGTTAACCCTTTAGAAGATGTAAGTGGAAGTATTGAACTCATGTAATAAAAAACTCTTTATTAACACTGACATTACTTCAGTTATTCTTTGTGCGATATATAGTATAATTGAAAATCAAAGGTCATAGTAAATAATTAAGTTTGCAAGTTGTATTTTCTGTGCAGTTGGGTTTTCTCCAAGATTATTTTTAACTTATGGACTCTGTCTTCATGACTAGATTTCATATGATTTTATTTGCTTTTATCAAATAAGTTAAAATGCTGATATTTATGGTTTTGAGATCCTAGATGTCTTGCATTTCACAACAGAAATTTAGGCTTTATTATTGAAATATTTTGAGCCAAACAGAACTGAGTTTAAATTCTTGATCTGTCACGTTTTAGTGCTGTGTACTTGGGCAATATTGCCAACTTCTTCCCCATAATATAGACATAATAAGTTATCTCTTAAAATCAATAGAGGACTCAATGAGATCAGATATGAAAAGGTTCCCTCCATGTATTAGGAGGGTTCTGAATTTGTTCAAAATGAATCAACTGTCCATAAATATAAAGCTATCATAAAATAATAATGAGATAGTATGTAACAACTAAAAATACTTTGAAAAGTAGTAAGTTTGGGCAAATGCTGGTGCTGTTTTAAGTATCATTATTATACTATCGGGAAAAGGAAAAACAGGCAAGTAGGAATAAACTGAAGCAGATTTCAAGCTGTAAATTATCCTGATTCCACAGGCAGAGAAACAGAATGTGGAAACATACAGGATGTGAAAAATTAGAACGGGTAACCATCCTATTTGTCATCATCAGTTGGAGTAACCTCCTGAGTCCATCACGGCCCCAAGTGATTCTGTTAATAAAATGTTCCATGGGGTACCTGACGGATGTTCAGGTAAGGCTATCAGATTGGCAGATGGGAACAGGCCTGCAGAGTGCAGAAGAGCCTGCTTCAGGGTTCGTCAGCTGCAGTCACTAATGGAAGCCATCCCTGAAACCAGTCACTGCATGGGATATAGTCAGCATTCATGAAGCTGGAAATAACTGTTATTGATTATTGTCTAGGCCTCAGGCTGGGGAAGGTCTTTGCATCTGCAAAGTGGATTGTAAATACATCCTTTTATGATCCTGAAACCCAGGAAAAAGTAGGGAGCAATGATAGACCCCTTGCCCTCTAGTCTGAAGTCAAATAGTAGTTCTAGAAAGAAGAAAAGCTTTACATCCTAGGTCAGCATGGCAAACAAGGGGAAGATTTTCTATAAACTAATAGAATATCAACTATGGGAAGGCTGTTTATAGTAATGTCGGGGATTATGCTGAGAAAACGAGGCAGAGAGAAGCGTACAGAGGGAAATGTGGGGCTTCCTCCAGAAAGAAGCTTCACCCCTCCTCACCTATTTATTCTGCGTACGCATCACTTGTATTCAATCATTCATGTCCAGAGAGCAGAGATTTCACCCAAATGGGGCTTCCCTCACCTTTGAGTGCCACTTCACTTGAAGCAGTTAATATGTTTATGGATAATGTCTCACTATAGCCTTTTAAGTAGCATTCCAGACCCTCTCCATCACCTGGGTAATAACACACCTGTTGGCCTGACTCAGGCGGCACCCGCCCTCTCGGCCCAGCGTCACGGGCTGCTCTTCAAAGGACCTCCATGGCCTTCTGCCTTTGTGCTGATATCGTTGTGCCATAAAACATGATGGTGTCTCTGGCTCCTGCTCCCTTCCCCATGTCCCACCCAGCCTACTTCACTTGCAGTTCTCAGCACCATGTGGCAGATATTCCTTCTGCCTTCGTCCTGTTGGCCCAACCAGTGGCACAGGAGGGGCAGGGTCCTGCTGGAGTCAGTGCCACCACCCTGTTTAGAAATTTTACTGTGTGAGAATGATGTGGCCCAGAGGTTGGGAAGTGGGTGGTAAAGGGTGCCTCAGGGTCCTATGCTGATCCTGGGAGTCTTCTCACTTTGGCCAGAATCCAGCCCTGCTGAGTAATAGCCGGATATTATTAGCAGTTACAGGAGGCCTTGTGAAGGAGTGTGAAATGAAACTGAAGGCTCCATCCAGATCCTGGTCAGCAAGCATCACCTCATGTCTAGAAACATGTCAGGTGGCCCAAATAAAGTCTCTTTGGAAGCTGCAGATCTTTTTTTTCCAGAGTAGAATGTTAGTGGTCCTGGAGAAAGAAACAAATGCAAGTTTGCATCTATTACAGTTAGATAAATCCTGTAAATATGAGTAATTGGATAACTAAACTACTTATAAGTCGCCTGGTGAGATTACTAGTTTTGTAGTACTACTTTTGTCACCAACACTTGACAAATCTCTAGTTCGGTTATGGAAAATTACAGATGGTTCTGAAAACCACACTTTGCCTAATGCCTTTTGGTCCAAGACACAGTAGTGTGTGTGTGTGTGTTCTGAAAGGCTTTCGTATACCACACCAACGGTGTGTCCAAACTTTTTCTCTTCTCTGTTAAACATTGGAAGAAGAGTCATCTTGGGCCACACATGACACACACAAACAGTAACAAAAGCTGATGAACAACAAAAAGATCTGTGCATACTTTTCATGATATCTGACACCACAGATAAATAAAACAGTCCTCAAATAATCTGCATGTGGCCCGAGACCTGCAGGTTGGACACCCCTGCTTCCATTATCTTGTCTACTTGTAGGCAACTTCTGATGATAATGATCGAAAAATATATACATATGTATTTTTTATAATCCTAGGCCGAGTCTATTACAACTATTGATAATATGATTGTTTTAGTGCTTATCATGATACATCAGAAATTTTACCGTTCATTTTCACAGGCTTGTTTGCTCTGTAAGAAACCCTTTTATTCAGGAGTACCTAAAGCATAGGAACATGTTGAAGCAGAATTTATCTTAAATATCAATAGCATTATTAGAATGATGTGGAGATGAGATGATTTTTATTTTCTTTTGTCTTTCTATGTGTTCCAAATATTTCCACAGGAAGAATAATTTATTTTTGTTGACTGCTTTCTCTAGGTCAGACTCTGTGCAACATTTTGTTTTGTTTTGTTTTTGCAGGGTTTTTTTGGCTGGGTCTGTGTTTGGACTTGCCACCTCTGGCATATGGGGCTGGCACCCTACTCATTTGAGCCAATGGCACTGCCCATGTGCAAAGTTTCTTATGATCAGCATTACATAATATCTTTACAATAGCCCCCTATGAGAACCTCACTTTACACATACATAAGTTAAAATTTAAAGTGTTAAAATAATTTGCCCCCAAAGTCATAAGTGGTAGGATCAGAATTCAAACCAGTATAAATCTTATGCAAGAACTTGGGTCATCACACCTATGGTGCATTTTACAAGGGTACATGTTAAATTTACTAAGTGTAGAATATAAATGTCTTAACACAATAACTAAGAAAATGCGGTGAAGGCTATGTTAACCAGTTTGATGAAAATATTTCAAATGGTACATAAAACCAGCACATTGTACCCCATGATTGCATTAATGTACACAGCTATGATTTAATAAAAAAAAAAAAAAGAAGAAGAAGAAGAAGAAGAGCTTGGGTCATTAATCTCTATGCTAAATTTCACTTCTTTCATAATCAGAAACACACACATGTACACTTTTTATTCTTAAAATAAATAACAAACCTCATTATTGCATTCAGCATATAACTTGCAGGACAAATAGTAAATGTACTCTCAAATGTCCAGGCACATGTATGAAAGTTACATGTTATGAATCTAACACTTGATTAAGAAAAAAATATGATCTATTTAAATTTAAGATCACCCACCATTTTTAATCAGCTTAAAAATGTTATTGGATCATATTGTCCACCTCTATGAAATTTAGAAATGCATTAGAAAAAGAGCATTAGGAAATTATTGAATAACAAAAAATAAATCTTCAGGAAATGACAACGTTAATTGGGTTGTTTTTGCTTTCTTTTTGTTTTGGTTATTTTGCCTGAAGAAGAAAAGTCTACAGGAAGAGTAAACCACAGTTCTGAAATAAAGGAAGAACTATGGTGTGGTTAGTGGGAGCAGCTGTGTTCCAATCTCAAACTACATCTGGAATATTGTGTTCAGTGCTGAGGACCACATTCTAGGAGAGACTTTGATCAACTGGAGTGTGTTAGATATGGGTGAACACAGTGCAGTACACCTAGAAACAGCAACGTAAGAATTCCAGTTGCAGAAAGTCTGGTTGCTTCAGGAAAAAGGCATGAAGGAGACAAAAGATCTGGGTCCAAAGCCATGAAGATCTGTCATACTGAAGAGAGAGATTAGATTTGTTCTAAATCATAACAGAAAGTAGAACTAAGACCAAAAAGGTTAGATGTTAGCTCAATATAAAAAGAAATTCAGGGCTGAATAGAATATGCTTCAAGTGAACTAATGAAGGGCCCTGTGACTGGTTAAACAGAAACAAAAATGTCCAATTTTTTTTTTATTATAGTGGGACTTATTTATAACTTAGTGTTTTTCAACCTTTTTTATCTTATGGCACACTTGAACCTGTAGTTAAACTTCTGCAGTACACTTAAACTATGTTGATTTTAAAAAAAGAATTAAAAAGGGGTGGTGCCTGTGGCTCAAGGAGTAGGGTGCCGGCCCCATATACTGGAGGTGGTGGGTTCAAACCCAGCCCTGGCCAAAAACTGCAAAAAAAAAAAAAAATATATATATATATATATATATATATACTGTGCTTTGAACTTCTTTCAAAAATAATTTGATTAAAGATCTTTAAACATTTTTATGGCACACCAGTGTGCCATAGCACACTGGTTGAAAAATCACTGTCTTGGATGCTAAAGTTTTCTTAGCTTTAAAGAAATGGGAAGCAACTTCTTTTAGGGAATAGTGTGAGGTTTGTTTGCTTTTTAAGTCAGAAAGCAGATACGTTTTATGTAATTGTTTTGTTCTTTACCACTACATGCATTTCTTTTTTTGTTCAATAAACATATCTCCCAAGTTATATGACATTTTGCTGCCCTCTGGTAATTTACTTTCAAGCATTGAAAATTTTCCCTCTTCATTATTGTTTATTTAACACAATTCATTAAGAGAAAGTAGAGGAGGAAAGAAAAAGTCCACAACTCTTGGGAAATGAATAAACTTTTTAGGCAAACTTAAACGGATAACACTTGATCTAGATCTATTCTCAGTAAAAATTTTAACATCCTATGTGACCTTGGGTAAGTTGTTACTTAAGTTCTCTGTTTCTTCATTAGTAAAATAGGTATAATAACTCTTGCTTCATGGCCCTTATGGGAATTAATGAGTTAATGTTTGCCTAGTTCTTTGAGGTCCTTGGATGAAAGGTGTTGTATAAATACTAGGTATCATTATTAACACTTAATAACCATATCTATACTGATGACACCAAGTATACGAAGAAACAAAAGCTGTTACAGGCCACAGAAAAGCTTTCAAAGGCTGCTTCACAAGTGCCTATGAGAACATAAACTAGAATTACCAAGAGCTCTTTGTGTTTTATTGTCAGTTGAAAAATTGCAGCCCTATGGATTCAAATTGATATTTAGCTTTAGATTCAAGGGATGGTTTTAAGAGCACTTTTTCTGTCTTCAAATAAGTTTTGTTACTACTACTAAACTAGAGACAGTGAACATTGGAATCTTCAAATTGCTTCATTGTTAATCTAATAAATATTCTCAGTAGAACCTTCTCAATACATGTGCTAAACCTGGTAGTTTTTAATGCTTTTTTCTCTTGTAAACAGCAGTGTCTATCCTTACAAATGAAGAATACATAGACTACTTTCCTTCTCCCTTTCTTCTGGTGCTCACAGCTCATGGCTTCAACTTCCTGCCTGACTCTTCTTATCACTCCACTCCTTGTAGTTATAAAAAAAAAGACAGGATTTGGTGGAAAATTGGAAAGACTCAGGTCCATTTTTGATCCCAGATGACAAACTTAAAAGATAAACACTTAGATAAAAGGAAAAACAAATACAGAAAAAGCAGAGATGAGCAATTGCATGGCGCAGAGTTGTCACCTCCGTTGCTGTTTCCTAATGACTGGTAGAAGAGCTCTTCAAAGAAAAAGCAAGTTACCCAAAGGAAAAATGGGCAATAGTTATGAACAGGCATGTCACAAAAGAAACCTGACGGATCAGTAAATATGAAAAGATGCCTGGAGAAATGCAAATGAATCAGCATAGTGATGCTGTTGCATACTTTAGGCTGCTAAAGATTTTTATTGAGTGAATTATCACATGTGAAGAAGAAAATCAAGCAATACTGTCAGTGAGAGTGCACATTGATACAGCTGCAGTAGAACCTCTGTACGTTGACCACCCAAGGGACTGTAACAAACTGGTCAACATACAAAGGTGGTCAGCAGAAGGAACTAGGCCTGCTGTACTGAATCGTAGATGTGGTGCATGTCCAGTCTGTGAAAATTAGGTGAACTTAAGGAGGTGGTCAACGTAGCCTCCATAGGTGGTCAGCTATGGAGGCTCTTCTGTATTTAGTAAAGTTGAAGATGTGTACCCATTAAAGGTCAATAGTTCACTTCTAGACTTACATTCTAGAGAAACTCTTGCACATGTGTATATGAACTTTCCCAGAATACCATTTTTCTGTAATAGTGAGAAATAATCTAAGTGGTGGACATAATACACCAAAAGGAAGCAGATAAACTGTGTTGTATCACATAATGGAATACTACAAGCTGTACAGTAGTGATATTGAATTAGGGCTAGCTACAAGTATCATTCTGGATCATTCTGGATAGCTTTCAAAAAATATAATGGTCAGGACCTCTCCTCCCCCAAAAAAGAAAGCTGTGGAAGCACACAGGAAAAATATTGTTTGCATAAAGTTTAAAAATACTCAAAAGATGATAACTGGCAGTTATTATTATTAGAGAAGAATTCAAACTCTTAATCTGCATGTAGATTCTGAATTTCCAAACTTGGCAGTTTCTCTTAAGTTAGTATTTCAGCACTTCCTTAAAATTTTTGCCCCACTGGTGCCACGTAATTACTACAATTGAGATTTCTGTAGGATTCGTTAGAAATGGGCTCCAGGATCCTCATGTCTCTCCAAGAAGTATTTATTCTAACTCAGAGCTGTCCAACAGAAATATAATGTGAGCCACATATATAATTTAAATTTTTCTAGTAGCCACATTTAAAAACTGAACACATAAAATTAATTTCAATAACAGATTTTATTCAACTAAATCTCCTTAAAGTATTCAACATGTAGGTAATAAAAATTAAGATATTAAAGTTTTTATACTAATTCTTTAATACCTGGTGTGTATTTTGCATTTAGAGTACCCCTCTATTTGGATGATAAATTTTTATTAGAAATACTGGATCTGTATTTAGAATTCATAAAATTACAGGTGCAAATGTAAGTTCACATTCCTGACTTGTTCCAAATATACTTAAATGTTTCCTAATAACTGGAGTATTGTTTTTTAAATTTCAATTTTGATTAAAATTTCATTTAAATTACATTCTAAGTTAATTAAAATTAAATAAAATTCAAAATTCAGTTTCTTACAAGATTTCCAATATGCACTAGCCACAGGAGTCACTGTATTAGACACACCAGGTCTAACCTGTAATACTAAGAAATTAATTATATCCACTTAACTTTCCTCTCTGAAATTCCTATTCTCATCTGATTGAAATCAAACTAAAAATGTATAGAATGACCCAGCTGGACAAAGATAGCTCCATAGAGCCACCTGCAATGAAAGGCATGTGTTGACTAGCATGGTCAAGGCCATATGATGACAGGAGTCTCCCCTGATTTATATGCTCAGACAATTACTTCTTAAACTTCTCAACCACCTGCTGCAGGCCTAGTCCCCTAGTACACAAAGCTGGGGAGAATAACCCCAAGGCTCCCCACCATGGGGTTGACTCTGTGTGTCTAGGGTATCTGTTTTACATTAAGCTTCCAAGGGATACAGTGTGAACCATTCAGCTCTATAAAACACCAGCCCCTCTCCAAATATGGTACTTGGGTGTCCTCTGGGGGTCTTTGGTAATTTCTAGATTGAATAATTAAACCCAGGAATCTTAAGGAAGACATCTGAGAAGAGATATGAAGAGGCTTGCAGAGGAGAGAAAACAGGAACTCAGAGATCATGATGAGGAAGTATAGGTGATTATGATGTGAAGGTGAGTAGGACATGGGAGTTTTCAAACCAAAAGGGAGCCCTATAAAATTTAGTTATATGCCACCGGGTCAGTTTGCAGGAAAAGTGGTAATCAAGGGTCTTTTTAACCAAAAGTCAAACTGATGACAACCTGAAATGAAACAGATCTGTACTCTCTTCCCAACTTTGCCATTTGGAGTTCAAAGCAGTCATCAGGATGCCCTGTTAGGAAACAACAACCAGAGAGTCAGTGGTTACACGGGGAGTGATATTTGATTTGTAAATGAAAGGCTATCAGACAGTATTCTACAGTAGCCTCATATTTTCATTATGCTTAATACCAGCTTATGCACAGGACACAACCATTCACACACACTCACAGATCCATAGAAAGGGAGTAGAATGCTTCCTTACGAAAACGACAGCAACAAAGCCTTTGAAACTATTGATAATTAATAAGCCAGGCAGAAGCAATTAATATGCGTAGAGATGGGGCGCCTACTGTTCTCCAAGCCATAGCTCATTTAAAATACTCACCCTGTAATTTATGAGCGATATTTAATACCTCAGTGACCATAAACCTCAATGTTTTATTACCACTGCTTAGCATACCTTTGATGTGCTGCCCAGCGCTACACAATCCAAAACAAATTACTTTCAGGAAGCTGGATATTATATAAATGCAGGAAAGTCATAAATAATGCACAGGAGGAACATTTTCTGTGGGTTTTGACTTGCCACAATGGGTCTCTGTGAGTCCGCCTTCACAAGCATCTCTCTGGGCCCGGATGCAGGAGGGAGGTCCATCTGAGGAGTTCTTGTCAACGGGGTGGGAATGCCCACTGCCAGGCACTGGCTGACACCACGTTTTAAACCTATAGCAGAGGCAAATGTAAATCAAATGAGGGCCGTTCAGGAGGCTATGATCTTCTTAATGAACTACAGATGTATGAGGAACAGACCTTTCATTCATGTTTTTAGTGGGCTCTTCAGTCCTTTTCCCTGCTGTCACATGGGCATGTGTTGACTTCCTTTCCCACTCTCAGCAGCAGCTTTTCAAAGCTCCACCATCTCTTTGAGACCCTGAATCCCCACACCTGCTGTCTTGGATGAGATAATCTCCCACCTCATCAAAGAAATCAGATGAGAATCCTTCCACCTTCCCTCCTCAACAAACTGCAACATTCTCTGGCCCCCACCAGCCATTCTTACTGACTTTGCTTTACCTTGAAGTGGACAATCCTTTTTAAAGGTGAATTGTTAAAGGTGAATTGTCTGTGTCCTTGAGCACGTGCCCTCCTCTGTCCTTCAGTACCATGATCTATAAATTATCCCCAGACGCGTTTAGCCCTCTCCCTCTCTACTGCATCCTATAATACATATGACCAAGAAGCAAACTGAATTCTTCCTCATAGCCATATAATAACCTTATTTCTAAAGATAATCTTTGTCCTCTCTGCCCTACTACCAGCTCACCTTCATTGTCAAGCAGATTCTGTCCTCAACAACTAAGAATCTTCTGGTGGTTTCCTACATCCCATGACATCCATCCTTCCAGGCTTCATCTTATGAGACCTTGTCTGAGGCTGGATATTGTTGCTCTTCCCTACCCTCTACTTGAAATTTTCACCTCCTAGCCTTGAAATCTGACTCTTGTTTAGGATTTCTTTTCTCTAGTCTCTTTTATTGGCTCTGCTTCCCCTGTCCATCCCTGTATACTCTTTTGGATGATTCCATTCTCTTCAGGCTTCACCCATCATCCAGACACCAATGACTCCCAATCCTATCTCTGAAGCTCAATTCCCTGAGTTGTACCAGTCTTCCACTGGACAACTCTGCCCATTGTCCCCTGGTCAGCTTTCCAAAATATGAGCTACAAAAAAAGATAGAATATTTGCTATGTGCTAAAATATACCTCCACAATTTGCTCATTATAAAGAGGAAAATATATCTTATATTTATATTTATATTTTTTGAGACAGAGTCCCACTCTATTACCCTGGGTAGAGTGACATGGCATCATCATAGCTCACAAACTCTTGGGCTCAAGCGCTCCTCCTGTCTCAGCCTCCAGAGTATCTGGGACTATAGGCACCTGCTTGGCTAGGTCCTACTCTTGCTCAGGCTGGTCCTGAACTCCTGAGCTCAAGCTATCCACCTGCCTTGGCTTCCCAGAGTGCTAGGATTATAGGCATGAGCAACTGTGTGCAGCTCAGGAAAATGTATCTTTCTAATGGAAAGATATGATGGCCACCACCTTAACCAAGTAATTGAACAAACTTTCACTAATTCACAACCTGACATTCTGTACCTACTGATGGGGTGAAATAGAAAGCAAATGGCATTATCTATAAATTGTTCTCACCAAAAACTATTTACCCTGAATGTAATCAAGTCTTTAGCCTCAATTTACTGTCTGCATAAAACACAGGAGATAGAGAAACCAGTTAGAGGTTACCACAAGGCAGCAATGAGGAGGCCAGATTGGGCTTGCTCTCCTTGAAAAGACAGTAAGAGTTAATATTATTTGTAAAAATGGAGAATGTTGGGTGAAAATATTTCAGATTGTATATGCAGCCAGCACATTGTACCCCAGGAATGCACTAATGTAGACAGCTATGATTTAAAAATAAATAAATAAATAAATAAATAATTTAAAAAATGGAGAATGTTCTAGGATAAAAGAACTAAAGAGAGAAAACAGCCAAATGCAATGCATGAAATTTGATTGGATCTTGCTTTGAAACAATTAGCTATAAGAAGATATTTTGGGTACAGTTTGGAAAATTTGAACCCATGCTTTAAATCAGATAATGTTAAAGAAATAATGTGAGTTTTCTTAAATGTGGCAGTTATTTTGTGGTTTTGAAAGAGGCTGTCCTTAATCTTGGAAGAGGCATGCTGAAGTATTTAGGGATGAATTTTTGTGATACCTGAAACTTACTTTCAAATGCTTCTGCAAATACAAAGATTTGTATGTGTGTATATAAATCAAATATAGCAAAGTACTAATAATTTTTAAATTTAAGTGTGGTAAGTGTAGGCGTGTTCAATATACTTTCATTCAATATTTTGACATTTTAAAATGTTCATAACAGAAGATTTTTGCCAGTTATACTTCCGACGAAGGTCTGATAACTAGAATCTACAAGAGAACTCAAACTAATCAATAAGAAAAGAATAAATAACCCTATTTCTATGTGGGCAAGAGACTTGAACAGAAACTTCTATGATGAAGATAGGTGCATGACCTACAAACATATGAAAAAAAAGCTCATCAACCTTAATCATCAGAGAAATGCAAATCAAAACTACTTGGAGATATCATCTAACCCCAGTAAGATTAGCCCACATCACAAAATCCCCAAACTACAGCTGTTGGCAAAGATGCAGAGACAAGGGAACACTTTTACACTGCTGGTGGGAATGCAAGCTAATACAACCTTTTTGGAAAGAAGTTTGGAGAACATGCACTACCATTTGATCCTGCAATTCCTCTTCTAAGTATATACCCAGATGATCAAAAATCATTTCACAGGCTTGCTGCCTGT